>SJYX01022197.1:379772-450125 GCA_006410675.1 Oreotragus oreotragus
GGTTTTCCCTACTTTCTTCAATTTAAGTCTGAATTTGGTAATAAGGAGTTCATGATCTGAGCCACAGTCAGCTCCTGGTCTTGTTTTTGTTGACTGTATAGAGCTTCTCCATCTTTGGCTGCATAGAATATAATCAATCTGATTTCGGTGTTGACCATCTGGTGATGTCCATGTGTAGAGTCTTCTCTTGTGTTGTTGGAAGAGGGTGTTTGCTATGACCAGTGCATTTTCTTGGCAAAACTCTATTAGTCTTTGCCCTGCTTCATTCCACATTCCAAGGCCAAATTTGCCTGTTACTCCAGGTGTTTCTTGACTTCCTACTTTTGCATTCCAGTCCCCTACAATGAAAAGGACATCCTTTTTGGGTGTTAGTTCTAAAAGATCTTATAGGTCCTCATAAAACCGTTCAACTTCAGCTTCTTCAGTGTTACTGGTTGGGGCATAGACTTGGATAACTGTGATACTGAATTGTTTGCCTTGGAGATGAACATAGATCATTCTGTTGTTTTTGAGATTGCATCCAAGTACTGCATTTCAGACTCTTTTGTTGACCATGATGGCTACTCCATTTCTTCTGAGGGATTCCAACCCACAGTAGTAGATATAATGGTCATCTGAGTTAAATTCACCCATTCCAGTTCATTTTAGTTCGCTGATTCCTAGAATGTCGACGTTCACCTTGCCATCTCCTGTTTGACCACTTCCAATTTGCCTTGATTCATGGACCTCACATGCCAGGTTCCTATGCAATATTGCTCTTTACAGCATCAGATCTTGCTTCTATCACCAGTCACATCCACAACTAGGTATTGTTTTTGATTTGGCTCCATCCCTTCATTCTTTCTGAAGTTATTTCTCCACTGATCTCCAGTAGCATATTGGGCATCTAACGACCTGGGGAGCTCCTCTTTTGGTATCCTATCATTTTTCCTTTTCATACTTCTCACGGGGTTCTCAAGGCAAGAATACTGAAGTGGCTTGCCATTCCCTTCTCCAGTGGACCACATTCTGTCAGACCTCTCCACCATGACCCGCCTGTCTGGGTTGCCCCACAGGCATGGCTTGGTTTCATTGAGTTAGACAAAGCTGTGGGGGCTGCAGTCCATGGGGTCACTAAGAGTCAGACACGACTGAGCGACTTTCTCTTTTCTCTTTCATGCATTGGAGAAGGAAATGGCAACCCAGTCCAGTGTTCTTGCCTGGAGAATCCCAGGGATGGGGGAGCCTGGTGGGCTGCCGTCTGTGGGGTCGCACAGAGTCGGACATGATTGAAGCAACTTAGCAGCAGCAACAGCACCCAGTGTAAGGCTAGAAGTAAGGTATTTAGCTAATGAAAAAGCAGCTCCAGGTGTTATGCTGGAGTCCGCCAAAAGTGTGTCAAGCTTAACATTCTAATTCATTGTTCAGATACCCACAGTCCTTAAATAGTGCTATGAAGAGGTGTCTTACCCTGTACCTACAGCATTCCCAACTTGGTGACTAACTTATATCAGATGCTAGGAGCTTAATGAATGAATGTTTATTAAAGGCTGCATCTCCATGTGGTGGGAAGCAGTACAGTGTTCCAGCCCAGAGCACTAACTTTGGAACTAGAACAACCTGGGATCACATCCTTGTTCTGTCATTTATTGTCTGTGTGACGCTGGGCCAGTTACTCAAATTTTTCAGAGCCTCAGTTTCTTCATCTGTGAAACGGAGCTAATAATGCCATAATCTTTTTCATCTGAGGCACTCTGGATTTTAAAATGCACCATTATTTGATGTGTAATTCATAGAGAAAAATTGCTACCAATTAAACTAGCTATCACTTTTTAAAATTGAAGCATTGTACATTTATAATGTACTTGTTTCTGCTGTACAGCGAAGTGACTCAGTTATAGACAGAGAGGTAGATACATTCTTTTTTATATTCTTTTCCGTTATGGTTTAATCCTAGGATACTGAATATAGCTCCCTGTGCTCTACAGTAGGACCATGGTGTTTATCCATTCTATATATAATAAATAGTTTGCATCTGTTAACCCTAAAGTCCCAATACATCTGTCTCCTACCCTTCTTCTCCTTGAAAACCACAAGTCTGTTCTTTATCTGTGAGTCTTACACTGTGATATAACTTGATTTATTCTAAGATGTACACTATTTACTAACATAGAATGTAAGAAAAATGTGTACTTTAGAATTTATGTATTGTCCTAGTACTGATCTGATATGGTTTTTATAAAGTTTAAATGAGATGGCATGCATAAAACACCTAGCAACTGGTACTTTTTAAATAGTAACAGCCTAATAAATATTAGCTATTTCATTGTCATTAGCAGTTATGGTCATCTTGGAAACTTTGAAAGCAAATCATTGTACATCGTTTCCTTTTTTAATGTCTGAAATTGAGTTGCAGAACAGATCTACAAAGCCAGTGTTGATTTTTGCAGATAAGGAGTGGGATATTGGTAAAATGTCTGTCTCAGAGTTATGACTCTGTCCAAAAAGCTTAATAAGTGTAACACTTGACAAAGGGCTTTTGGTAGGAAGCGTGCTTCCCACAAGTCTTGTCTTAATCAAAGGTAGAATAAAGGCCCAAATTATGCTTAGTAACTCAACAGGTTGAAAGCCAGCTTTTAATGCATCTCCACTCGGTTGCCTGCTCCTGTGATAACTGCTAACTTGGTGACTGGCTGAGCAATTGCTCCACAGTCAACCAAAGGAAGAAGGCCTTTATGCACGAAGCCAGCAATGTTTCCAATGACTGTGAAGAGCTATCTGAAGCAACGTGGTATGGATACCAGTTGCTTTAAAGGCAGAGCTATGACACAGCACCAGAGAAGCACAAAGCCTGGACACAGAGGGTATGTATTAAATTGGCTGCGAGTATAAGAAGCAAAGCCCAGTGCACTTTAGATGTTCATTCAGCTGGCCATTCTTTGTCTCCTTGTGTGTGTGTGTGTGTGTGTGTGTGTGTGTGTTACTCAGTCGTGTTCAACTCTTTGTCACTCCATGGATTATAGCCTGCCAGGCTCCTGTGTCCATGGAATTCTCCAGGCAAGAATACTGGAATGGGTTGCCATTTCCTTCTCCAGGGGATCTTCCTGACCCAGGGATCGAACCTGGGTCTCCTGCATTGCAGGCAGATGCTTTACCGCCTGAGCTACTAGGGAAGTCATAGACACCTTGGCTCCATGGACACCTTGAAAGACTTCATAATACTTGTCCCTTCGTACCCCTTAACACAATTTTCTTGCTATTTAGTTGTCTGTGTGTCTAGCCAGACTGTAATCTCTGAGGGGGTGGTGATTGTGTCTTTCCTGCTCCCCTTATATATGCAGTAAGAAACACTCAGAAGGTTCTAAAATCTTCATGGATAGTTGAGTAAATGATGTTTACCCTTAAGCAGGGGAGTGAATTATATATACTGATGGGATGTCTTTATCAAAATTCTGCATTACGAGTCTACCATGAGGGCACGCTCTTTCAATTATACCAAATTCCTGCTGCTGCTGCTGCTGTCCCTGGGATTCTCCAGGCAAGAACCCTGGAGTGGGTTGCCATTTCCTTCCCCAATACATGAAAGTGAAAAGTGAAAGTGAAGTCGCTCAGTCGTGTCCGACTCTTTGCGACCCCATGGACTGCAGCCTACCAGGCTCCTCCGTCCATGGGATTTTCCAGGCAAGAGTACTGGAGTGGATTGCCATTGCCTTCTCCACCGAGTTCCTAGGAAATAGGTATTGTGACAATGGGAAGAGCAGTAGAGAATTGTTATAAGCCGCCTATCTCTCAGCTTTCCTCCGCATCGTGGGGCTGATTGTGAACGCCTGTGTTCTCTTTACTCCTCAGTGATGTTCATGGCCGTGTGATGGTGGGCAGGTCACTTAAACTTGTAGTCTCAATTGCCTAATCTCTAAAATGGAAGTGAGAATAATACCTCCTCATGGGGAGGCTCTGGATGTTCTTAGGGGGAAGAGAGACGATACAGTTCTCTTGAATAGTCTCTCCCGGTCTCCAAAAGACTTAGCTTTCTGTTGTAGTTAAGTGTGTTCTTTGAGGCGCTCCGGTGATACTCCAGGTCCTCAGCTACTCTTGCTCCGCTGACATGTGCCATGCGTCTGTAGTGTCCTTAGCCCAGCTGACTTCTTGCCCTGATCCTGAATCCATGCTGAACTGTGTTCAGAGTTCTATAGGACAGCTGACTCCCTGATGTTGAACGTCACATACTATGGTGTTAGAATTAGAGCTGCTGCCTCTTTAGAGCTACTGTTAGAGCTTCTCCAAGGATGGAGTGCTGAGAGTACAAAATCACCCGCTAACCACGGACTGAGAACATATTCTCCTGCTGGACCAGGGGAAAACTGACTATCTCAGTGGTTGAAAACGCTCATTTCTTGTAACATGAACATGCCAGTTAAGGGCACAGTTGTTGGGGCATTTCTTTTTTTCCTATAATATTTAATGTCTCAGGACTGAGTTTTGGAAAATAACAGAGCCCAGCTATGTGAAGCCGTGGTTCTTAAGCTGGGCTGCACGCTGAAACCACAGAGGGAAACAGAAAAGCAGTACAGATGCCTGGATTTTAACTGAAGCCAAGTGAAGCTATTGAATCTTTGGGGCTGGGCCTGCATAGGATTGAGAGCATTCGATTTAGAGATTCTGGGAATCACTTCGTTTCTCTCCAGTCATGTCTATTTTCTTAGCTGGACCTTTTCTGTTTTGTTTTTTCTTGAACATTTTGTTTGCTTTGGGTTTCAATAGAGCTGCTAAGAGATATCTTAGAAGTTCAGTTCAGTTCAGTCACTCAGTCATGTCCGACTCTTTGCGACCCTATAGACTGCAGCACGCCAGGCTTCCCTGTCCATCACCAACTTCTGGAGCTTACTCAAGCTCTTGTTCATTGAGTTGGTGATGCCATCCAACCATCTCATCCTCTGTATTCCCCTTCTCCTCCCGCCTTCAATCATTCCCAGCATCAGGGTCTTTTCAAATGAGTCAGTTCTTCGCATCAGGTGGCCAAAGTATTAGAGTTTCAGCTTCAGCATCAGTCCTTCCAATGAATATTCAGGACTGATTTCCTTTAGGATGGACTGGCTGGATCTCCTTGCTGTCTAAGGGACTCTCAAGAGTCTTCTCCAACACCATAGTTCTTAGAAGTTGACTGGCTAAAAATACTAAGCTGTGGTGGGAGGGGGCCCCTGGAAGGATTGACTTGGGTGCCTTTTCAGTACAAAAACCTGTGACACAATTATCTTCTGGTAATTATTATTCATTCTTTACTAATTTACCGTATTGATCAGTTAGGCCTGGTTTGCTATGGTAACAAGCAACCCCCATATCTCATCGGATTTGAACAACAAAGGTTTATTTCCGGCTTCTGCTTCATATCTGTCTAGGACTCAGTGCATCTGGCCCAGAAGAGAGCAGAGACGTGAACACCAGTATTAGAAAGGCGACACTGTTCATTTCTACTCACATTCCTCTCACTCGGGCGAATTGTGTGGCTGTGCCCAACTTCAGGGGAGCGGCACTTGAATTCCACCTGGGCCTAGAAGAAGGAGGCCTTGTGAACAGTCCCAAAGTCCCCAAAGCACTGAGAGTGTTTTTTTGTTTGACAGCTAGTCAGCTTCCTTTGCACTTGTCCATGTGCAGGCATTGTTGTTTAGTTGCTAAATTGTGTCTGACTCTTGCAACCCCTGTGGACTGTAGCTGACAAGGCTCCTCTGTCCCTGGGACTGCTCAGGCAAGAATATGAGAGTGGGTTGCCATTTTCTTCACCAGACGGTCTTCCTCACCCAGAGACTGAACCTGCATCTTTTGCATTACAGACGGATTCTTTGTGACTGAGCCACCAGCCTTTAGAGGTTTTATATAGAACTGTAACTTTCAGAAGTGTTCATACTTCACATCCAGTGACTCTATTTTGCATTCATATCATTTACTATTTTCAAGAAATTTTGTGGAGGGCTTTTTTTGTTTAATACTGTTTTAGATTTTTGTCGTATATTAGTTTTAGGATAGGGGAATGGCTGCAGAACTCTTGCTATTTTTATTCTTTCCTTTAATTTAGTTGTTAAAGTCATTAGAGCTGATGACATGTGCTGATGAGGGGGAAATACCCAAACCACTGAATGGCTGTGCTGCTCAATGCTCTGTTTATGGATGAAATGGGCTGTCCCACTACTATATTTCTAAGCAGCGAGTGCTATGGCAGGATACTGAGCAAAAAGACTTGCTGAGATTAACTCAGTAAATATGACTGTAAGAAGAAAACACAACTGGGAGAGAAAAGTTGGGAAGGGCCCTTAGGTTGAAGAGAGCTATTTGCCTTGCTCACTTTTCATATGGCCAGGCCCTCCATGGTTTGGAACTGGTGTTTGTAAGACCTGTAGCTACTGGCTCAGGGTGGGTGTGTATCAAGGTCTCTTCCTGTGTCATCTCTCTTCTTGGTGAAGAACTCAGATGTTCCCAAATGCCGGATGTTCTTGGGGCCAAATGGCAGAATGATCAGGAGTGTTTCTTGTTGGGTCTTCACTAGAGGCTTGGAGAGGCCAAACAATTTAGTACTGCGTGTTCTTTTTACATCCGCTTTGGAGCTAGCTTTGGGAAGTGACTTTTGGTGGCTCATGTGGTAAAGAATCTGCCTGCAGTGTGGGAGACCCAAGTTCAGTCCCTGGGTCTGGAAGATCCCCTGGAGAAGGGATTGGCAACCCACTCCAGTATTCTTGCCTGGAGAACTCCATGGACAGAGGAGCCTGGTAGGCTGCAGTTCCATGGGGTCACAAAGAGTCGGACGTGACTGGATGACCAACACTTTTTTACTTTTGTTCAGGGGCTAACACATCTTTGGGGAAGTTGACAACCCCAGCCTGGATGATACTACATTAAAAAGTTCAACATCATCTGTCCTTTCCATAGAAATTTGCTTCACTGCTTCCTTTAGAGTGGTACACATTTTCCTCATTAGGGTCATGAAGAAAAAAGCATTCTTCAGAGCCACATCCAGTGCCCACTGCTTTTGAAAAAGCATTGATGTTTGACACGGACATACAGCCACGGGAAAGGCCATGTTTCAACGTTTACTGTTTGGGTTCAGCATTGGAACCAAACCAGTTTTTCTGGTCCTTTTTTTTCCCCCTGTCTGAGTGGCAGAAAGCCCAGAAATATAAGTTTGCATGCCAAGAGATGGCTCTAAATATAGTGCTGGGTGGGCAGGAAGATGGTTTCCTCATAAACGCAACTGGTGTGTGCTGCATACTCCCCACTGCCCTTCAGGGGGACGGGGGCAGCTTTGGCTGACTTGCCCTCTGGCCGGGAGCTCCCCATCTGACTGCAGAGCACAGGGCAGGTCGGCTTGGCACTTACATCTCCAGCCAAGAGGTGTAAATCAAACAGTCCCTACCTAGCTGGCTTCTTTACTCTTCAGGATTCAGATGTGTGATTAAACATGTAACAACGGCCAGCTTTTCGAGACCGGGGAGAAGGCATTGTGGAGCCTTGTTTCAATGCAGATTGTTTACAGGAGGTAGGAAAAAATGTGGCTTCGCCTGTGTTTGCTTGGAAATATGAGAGGGTGTTGCTAGCTATTGTCTACTAGGCAGCTTTGAAACTTGACTATTTTGCTCTTGTTCACAAGGGTGACTTTTCATTTTTCCTACCTGTTTCCTCTTGATGCAATTGAAAGGAAATAGAGCACGTAGAATAAGTAGACCAGCTTGGAAATGCTAACTTTAGAAGATCACTTTTCAGTTTTCCCCAAAAGCAGAGCAGGTCAGTACAATAAACAGCTTAGCGCAAAACTGCCTACCAAGCTCTTGCTCTCAGCAATTTAATAAAATATACTTTGGAACCTCAGTTTATATGAATCAGATTGCCCGACGGGGATGGAGAGAGCTGGCTGGACAACTGTTTGGGCCCGCTTCCTTGATAAGGTTTACTTTATCTCACTCTGTTTTTTTTTTTTTCTTCTTTTTTTTCCTTCACAGTGGACATAAAATGACAGCTTTGCAGATTAATGTTGATTTGGTTTTTACCGGTAAAAGCTTATTATGCCTAAGGAAATACTGCAAAGTAGCTGGTACGTGTTATGTAATGCAATCATCTATGTTGAATGTATTAGTATTGAGCAATTAATCTCAGCACACGGTTGGTTCTGAACCCAGGTTTTCTTAATCAGAGACATGAACTCAGTTACAGAGAAGCAGTGGGAGGTTCCCGTCTCAGGAGAACCCTGGCTGACCATGAGTTGGACCACTTGAACAAGCGCAAAACTGTGAACTAATGCCAACCAACTTGGTAAAGAGAGATTTGTGATGCTGAAGGCCATACTTTAGAACCAGGCAGTTTCATGAATACTTACATGTAATGTTGCTGCTGCTGCTAAGTCCCTTCAGTCGTGTCCGACTCTGTGCGACTCCAGAGACGGCAGCCCACCAGGTTCCCCTGTCCCTGGGATTCTGCAGGCAAGAACACTGGAGTGGGTTGCCATTTCCTTTNCAGTTTCATGAATACTTACATGTAATGTTGCTGCTGCTGCTAAGTCCCTTCAGTCGTGTCCGACTCTGTGCGACTCCAGAGACGGCAGCCCACCAGGTTCCCCTGTCCCTGGGATTCTGCAGGCAAGAACACTGGAGTGGGTTGCCATTTCCTTTTCCAATACATGCAAGTGAAAAGTGAAAGTGAAGTCACTCAGTCATATCCAACCCTCAGCGACCCCATGGACTGCAGCCTTCCAGGCTCCTCCGTTCATGGGATTCTCCAGGCAAGAGTACTGGAGTGGGGTGTCACTGCCTTCTCTGACATGTAATGTTAAGTTCCATTAGTTGTGGGAAATGCAAGAGAGATATCAATAATTACTAGTAATCCACTAATACTTTTACGTGGATTTTTATCTTATCGTTATAATATCTTCCATCTATATTTAGGAAGTAGTACAAATACGTGGGAACCAACATGCAGCCCCCCAAACCGTGCTCACCTCATAATTAGTAGATAAATGATGCTGAGGCTGCAACTCCAGTGCTCTGGCCCCCTCATGCGAAGTATTGACTCACTGGAAAAGACCCTGATGCCGGGAGGGACTGGGGGCAGGAGGAGAAGGGGACGACCGAGGGTGAGATGGCTGGATGGCATCACGGACTCGATGGACGTGAGTCTGAGTGAACTCCGGGAGTCGGTGATGGACAGGGAGGCCTGGCGTGCTGCAATTCCTGGGGTTGCAAAGAGCTGGACACGACTGAGCGACTGAACTGAACTAATTTTTACTGAAAATTAAACATTTTTCAGTACACAAGTGCTCAGTCGTGTCCAACTCCTTGTGACCCCATGGACTGTAGCCCGCCAGGCTTCTCTGTCCATGGGGTTTTCCAAGCAAGAACACTAGAGTGGGCTGCCATTTCCTCCTCCAGGGAATCTTCCTGACCAAGGGATCAAACCTGTGTCTCTTACGTCTCCTGCATTGGCAGGCAGACTCTTTGCCACTGCACCACCTTGGAAGCAAACATTATTCATCTGAGGGACAGTTGCTAGTGTCCCGGCAGACTACAGAAACATCAGGGCCCACATGTTGGAAACCAAGATGCAGTCTATTTCTGTGCCGCGTCTAGGGCTCTTGTCTTGACACTATAAACAAAGGCTCAGGAAGAAGCAGGGGACAGACCCATGGAAGCATTCTTTGGTCAGGGCAGAGCACCCCCAGTGGTGAGAAGCTGGCCGAAAGTCTAAAAACTTCCTCAGCTTTGCCACGTGATTTCTCCAGTGTGTCCAGATATTCAGATTTTAGTGGCTGATAAGGAGCAAAAGTTTCACAATAACAGTCTTTGCCTAAAATAAATTAGTCAGTGTTGCAAAAGTAAACCTTTTCCCACACAAAATTTATGAGAGCTATTATTTTGTAAACATTTTGTTGTTATTCCATTTTGTTGTTATTCCATTGCTCACTCATGTCTGACTCTGTTTCCCCATGGACTGCAGCATGATAGGCCTCCCTGTCCTTCACTATCTCCCAGAGTTTGCTCAAACTCATGTCCACTTAGTTGATATTGCCATCCAACCATCTCATCCTCTGTCACCCTTCCCCTGCCTTCAATCTTTCCAACCATCAGGGTCTTTTCTAATGAGTCAGCTCTTTGCAGCAGGTGGCCAAAATATCAGACAGAGCTTTAGCATCAGTCCTTCCAATGAATGTTCAGGGTTGATTTCCTTTAGGATTAACTGATTTAATCTCCTTGCAGTCCAAGGTGTTCTCAAGAGTCTTCTCCAGCACCACAATTCAAAGCATCAGTCCTTCAGTGCTCAGCCTTCTTGATGGTCCAGCTCTCACATCCATACATGACTACCGGAAAAACCATAGCTTTGACTATAAGGACCTTTGTCGGCAAAGTAATGTCTCTGCTTTTTAATATGTTGTCTAGTTTTGTCATAGCTTTTCTTCCAAGGAGCAAGTGTCTTTTACTTTCATGGCTGCAGTCACCATCCACAGTGATTTTGGAGCCCAAGAAAATAGTCTGTCACTGTTGCCACTTTATTCTAAACATTTTATTTTTCCTAAATTGACATTTATGTGAAAAGATTTGTCTTCAAACAAGATGCCCTGAGAGAGTTCACAGAACTCCTTTGAGCTGTGTTCTCCACTCTAGTCGCATGGGCCTGTGTGGGTGTTGAGTTTTAAGAGATAGTTATGTACTCTAAGTTTAAAATACACAGTGGGTTCTGAAGACTTTGTAAGGAAAAAAAGGATGAAAAATAACTCAGTAACTTTTATGTTGATTACATGTTGACAATGTAATCACAATTGTCATTGCAATTACATTGCAATGACAATATTTTACATATGTTATGCTAAATAAGATGCATGATTAAAGTTAATTCCTCCTTTCCTTTTTTTAATGTCTCTACTATAAGATTTAAAATGACGTAAGCAGCTTACATTGTCTTTCTGTTGGACAGCTGTTTACTGAATGGTGCCTGAGAACAGGAGAACCCCGCTGACCACTCCAGTCAGTGAGAGTGAGGAATGATAGCTGGCCGCTAATTCTACCACTTGGTGATCATTGCCTCTTCTAAGTGTAAACTGGGTGGATCTGAGTGACCCCAAGGGATGATTTCCTGCACCAACCCTGAGCAGTGTTGCAGCTGCCTGAGAGGGGGTGTGTTGGGGAGGACTAAGGGCATAGTGGGAAAGCATCATCTGAACTCCTGGCCTCAGCTTACTTGCCCACCCAGGAAGAATTCTTGATCCACTTGAAGGATATTGAGTAGAAGCTTGCGGGGCACTAAGTTTAGGCCAAAGCTTAAAGAAGTTTTGTAAGTAGCTACACCTAGAAGAAGTTGGCACAGCCCTGGTGAGAGAAGATCTGCAAACCTCACAAAACCCGAATGGGCCAAATCCAGCTTGGACAGTCATGTCAGGAAAGCAGGAAGGAAGGAGGGATGGAAGACAGGTCCTTTGATGGTGCCTGACACCCCGGGGCAGGGTCTCAGGGGCTCGCTTCTTGCTGCTCTCTTCAGGGCCCATTTCCCTCAGACGATATTTGCTGAGCGCTAACTGCACATGTGTTAAGTGATCCAGGCTCTACGTTTCCTTCTGTGCTTTAAATATAAAATAAGAAGAGATATGGTCTTCAAGTCAAAGGGATTATAATCTACTAGGAGGGTAAAGGCTGTTGGTCATTTGAAGATGGTTAAAATGGCACAGGCCTTAGGAATTAGAAGGCAGAACTATTTTGTGGGTGGAGGGACTGAAAGTATTACCTAAAGGTATGTGTAGGGGGTCTGGCTGCTCACCGCTCAAAAGCCAATAAACAGACCAGGTTGGTGGAAAGGAAAGTTGGCTTTACTTCAGGTGCTAGGGGTAGTGGGGAGGGTAATGGACATCTGTCCAAAGGCTGACCCTCCCCCACCTGACAAGCTTTTATAGACAGCGTGGTAGGGGGCTGCATGGTCTCTAACAGTCATCTCTGAATTGGTCATTGGTGGTCTGACCGGCACCATCTTCATTGTTTTAGCTACAGTCAGTCTTCAGTTCTAGGGTCCATTTGTTCCCATTTTTTGCAGTCAGTTCTTAAAATCGTGGCAGCTCATGTCCTGGGTATAGTCTGGTCATCTGTTAATGTAGTTAACTTCTCCAACTGGTATTTCAGTATCTTTAAGACAGCTCACAGGATATGGCTCAGAATATTATCTATAGCCCTCGAGAAAGAACTAAAGGTCCTTGACTATGCCTAATGACTGCATTATTATTATTTAGTCTCCTTAGACTGTTTTCCTTTGTTTCAGCATTTCTCACTTCTCTGATTAAACTTATTTTTTGACTAAAGTTTTCCATAGGCAAAAGGCAGGCGGAGAGCATGGGTGGGAGGCGGGGGGCAGCAATAGGGTCCTGCTTCATTTCCTCACTCACTGGAAGAGGAACCTGGATATCAAGCTGCTTTAGACCTGCCCAGGGAACCTAAGTTCCATGAGAACAAGGGGTTTTGTTTCTGCTGGTTCATTGCTAAATCCCCAGCACCAAAAACAACGATTAGACAGTTAAGTGCTGAGTATGCATTTGTTAAATAAACAATGGTTGAGGTGAAATTCTGTGCTCCTCACTGTTCTCCAGGCCTGACGTGGCTCCTGGAGGCTTAGAACTTGGACGTCTTCAAACTAGCTAACTTCCTCTTCTTTTCTTTGCTTCCAAAATGTGCTTTCTTTTCTGATTCTAAGCCAAGTCTCCCTTGTTCCAGTCTTCTTTCCAGAACTTTCTCCTACTTGTTCCTCTTCCTCTTCCCAAGTTGCTTTTTCTCCTGCTATTTCCCACCATCATTGCCCATTCCTCTTCCATTTCCACTCATCTAAGATGTTTATTTTTATATGTTGTTCAGTAGCTAAGTTGTGTCTGACTCTTAGCGATCCCATGGACTGCAGCACACCAGGCCTCCCTGTCCTTCACTATTTTTATATAGTGGTTTAAAAAAGAAGAGGATGTTTCTGTACCATTGGTTTGGGTCATCAGACTATGAGGGAAGCCTGTTAGATTCTTCCAGGGCAGAGTGAGAACTCTGAAGTCAGAAGTCTGATTGCGTACGAGTACAAGGCACTGATGCCAGGACTGGTAGGGCTGGCTGGCTGATGGACTTGCCTCAGATGCCTTGAGCACCTTTTATGGTTGGTTTCAGCTTGTTCTTCCCCCAAAATAAAAAAATCTTTCCTTCATCTTACATCATAATACTTTCCCTATTCACATGAGAGGGCTCAAGTGTACCCAAGTCGAGGAGAGGGTTCTACTAAACTTTGCATAGGGCCCACTTTTGTTGATATACTACTGATTTGGTTTCTGAGTATCTACTTGCCATTATGTGAGGGAGGGGCATCTTTTATCATAATTCTTTTTTTTTTTTTTCTGAAAATCCAGAAAACGTCTCTAACATTGAATTATACTATCACATAAACCCTTGTCATTAAAATAATTATTGCTTTATTAACTATCGCAACCTCCCAAGAGGAAAGTGAAGTGTTTCAAATATTTTTTGAAGTTACGGAAATGGTTTAAGTTTCATGTAGTTGGAATGACTTCCATCCTAATTGCTAATGCAATCATGAAGGCCTTCGGTCAGCCTACCATGGACTGAGGATGAACTGAACGTAGTCTACATTTCTCTAATGACATCTTTTTCCAAGTTCATGTTAATTCCTCAATAGCTGGAAGCAGGAATTTTCTGCACAAGTGTCCCCAGTCCCACGTCCTACTTTCCATTTTTCCCAGAGGTGTGTGTAGCATATAAAACAAAGCATCAGGTACAGATCAAAAGTTTTCCAGCAGAGTTGGTGCTTTTTGTATGGCTTTAAAGTTCTGGTTATTTATGGTATAAACTGTATTTGAGTCCCATAAACAGAGCCTTTCAATTAAATTGAAAAATACAAATTATTAAGTACTCAATGGGTTCCAGAAGAGCAAGAATCTTGGTTTGTTGCAAAAGCCTGTTTCATGGCTCGAGGCCGGTGTGGCCAACCACAGAGCTATGCCGCAGGCTGTAAACTTAGCAAATCCAAAAACTTGACTGGAAGTCAAAATTGGCCCCGTATGATTACAATTTATTCAGTGACCCACTCCCTTCAAGCAGAAAGCTCGAAGTGTTGGGATCCCAGGAGGCAGATGTGGGAAGCCCAGATTAAGCACATATGTTGGGAAGAAAACATACTGTCAGAGAGAATATGAACTGGATTCATTAAGACTGCCCACCAATTTTCCATCTTAATACTATTGCTCTAAAAGTGGAAATAGAACTGCTTTAAATTATAAAGGACTTTATGGATGGATTAGTGCCTTTACAACTATGTTCTCATTTTATCTTTCTGATAATATGGTGAATTTGTGAGTAGGTTTTGCCTGGTTCACTCTACAGATTTCACTTCAATGCTCTTCCTCCAGGAAGCCTTCTCTGGTTCACTCCTGTAACCAGTCTCCTTGCCAGCAAGCAGAGTTCAGAGCCCATCTCTCACAGCACTGAGTCCTTACCCCTCTCACAGCACCTACTGCCAAAATTCACCATTGAATTTGCCTCCACTGTTTGTAAAATACTTGAAAGCACAGATTGTATTTAGTTGATTCTTATGTCTTCCAGCTCAGTCTGTCAAAGGTGCTGAATTGAATTACGGAGGTGGAAAGGGAAGTGAAGAAAACTTAACCATCCTGTCCAGGGCACTAGAATATAAACCCCATGAGAGTAAAGACTGGAGCTATCACATTCAATATAGTATCCGCAACATCTAGAAGCCTGCTTGGCACAGAGTATGTACTCAAAAAAGGTTGGATGAGTGGATATGACAGGTGAATAGCAGAACCAGGCTATAAATGAAATTCTGCACTGTTGAAATCCTATATGCTATTACATCCAAATACATGAAAGGAGATTGAAAATATTATGTCATAAGTTCCTACCACATGCCCGGCTCTGTGTGCACTTTCACACACATGATCTCAATTAATCTTTCCAACAGCCCTGAGAACAGTCCTGTGTGCGGTTACATCTCTCTTGGGTAAACACCTAGAAGTATAAAGTAGATATTTGTTTAATTTTATAAGAAACTGTCACACAGTTCTGCAGAATGATTGCACCATTTTGCAATCCTCGCAGGAGTCCTGAGAAACTGAGTTGTACTAGGAAATTAAATCTACTTTCCCTTGGCAGAAATATATTTAATCAGCTAAGAGCACTTGAGACAATTTTGATGTTTTTCTTATCTTTCCAAAGGGCCTGCTTGTTCCTGTTTCATACACCCTGGCTGTCTTTAGAATCTGCTTAGTTCCAAGCTCGTGTTCCACTTCGTTTTGAAGTATGGTGTTTTTTCAGCTGTAATCTGATCTATGGAATTTGGCCAGGCCCAGAAAAAGGACTGGCAAAGTTTGCAAAGTACATTTAAAAAAAAAATGGAAACACTTAAATGTATAGGAATCCTTCCTGTTGTGATCTACATGCTTTCTAGCAAAATCGCATATAAATTTTTTAAGAGTATTCTGTTTAGTGGAAGTTTAGGGCATCTCCCCTATTCAAATAAACTTTGGCTGAAGTGAGTGGCCAATACATTAAGATACCAGACATGATTAACACAGAGCGTTACTTCTCCTGGAAGCTGTTATGCCCATCTGTAGTTAGACTTCTCTAGAACATTTTTCTGGTGCTAGAACTGAGCTGCATAATTGGCACCTCCTTATCAACCGTAACTAAGGAATTTCCCTCTGTGCTCAAGGGATTCCTTGAATTGAAATTTTTTTAATCTTGATTATCTTTAAAGTTTAATATAAGAGATAATAACATTGAAGAAGTAAAGGGTGCCATCAAAAATATAATGTAACACTGCTTAACTCCACAGGGGTTCAAAAGAAGTAAAAGTATTTAGTTCCTTAATTATGAATTTGGGAATTTAACATTTTTTATATTAAGCGTGTTGAGAGGATGATACCTATACTTAAAGTATATTTTAGGGAAATGTTACATGATGTGATAGGAGTGGAAGAGATGGTTCTCCTCTTAAAAACACACACAATTTTCGTTCTAAATTTACTTACACATTTTAACACTTGACCATTTCAATTGTAAATGTTTTTCTTAAATGATTGACTGTAGATTTCTTTAAAAGAGAGTTCATCAGTGCATACCGGCATAGTTTCTTTCTGTGTGTTTCTTTTATATTGTTTTGATTCCTTTTTATAGCAATTTACTGCCACAAGGGGTAAGTTAAAAGTTTAGGAACTAGGGCTGAGTTTTGAGGATCCATAAAAAACGGAGATGCATCTGTTTATCCTCTGGTTCATGTAAACCATGTAATTAACTATGTGAAGATTTAGTATTGGTTTAGTTCATGTGTGTCTGTCCATTACCTCTGGCCTCCCCAGCAGTTAAAGGGACAGTTCGTTAGTTAAGCACATTATTTTAAGCAAAGATAACCCTTTCCTTGGCTCTGTGCATAAATAAGTGTATTTGTGCTAGTTGAGTGCATTTGTGGATTGTGATAAAAATGCCATGCATTAAATTGCAGCCAGATTAGATCAAGACAAATGTAGCAGGGATGACAAGAACATTTCTTGAATGGCTATTTGAAATTTTCTGTAATTTGAAAGTCTCTAAGCTCTTTGCTCTCATAAGTGATTACACAATGCAATAGGGGAAACTATATTTAATGATGTGATTAGCAGTTTGTGACATATTTGGCTTCATGCTCCGCTGTAACTGGGTAACTTTCAAGCAGTCTCTTGGGGAGATGTATTAACTCTTTCATGGCCTAGGGTGTAATTCAATGGAGTATTTCTCTGAGTGCTACTTCTAGAAAGGCACAGTGCCAAAAAAAAAAAAAAAATAGTATTATATTGCAAGACACATGTCATTTTAAGTTTTCTCATAGTCACATTTAAAAAAATGAAAAGGAGCAAGTGAAATTAACTGTAATAAGTTATATTTTATCTAACCCAACATGTCTGAAACATTATCATTTCAACATGTAATCAATATTTTTAAATTATTAATGATTTTAGATTGTTTTTTTCAAAATAAGTCATCAAAATCTGGCATTTGTTTTACACTCACAACACACCTCAAATTAGACTAGCCTCATTTCAAGTCTAGAAAGATCTCCCTATCCTGCCACCTGGAAGCCATTCACTGATTTTGCCATGAAAATGTCTAATGTTTCCCCTTAAATTAGAGCCACATTTCACTTCACATATCCTGAAGTCTTAAGAGCATTAGGAATGGACATTTCAATAATTATAGAAGCCATCACAGAATGAACCATCCACTGTGCTAATAAGCATGTTACACTAATTAGTTAACTCATTTATGCTCACATGACCTTATGCAGTTAGGCACTGATACCTCTCGAGTATTCAGTGATTCAGAGACTCAGAGTGATTGATTCACCTGGTAAAGATCACGTATATTTCAATAATTATAGAAGCCATCACAGAATGAACCATCCACTGTGCTAATAAGCATGTTACACTAATTAGTTAACTCATTTATGCTCACATGACCTTATGCAGTTAGGCACTGATACCTCTCGAGTATTCAGTGATTCAGAGACTCAGAGTGATTGATTCACCTGGTAAAGATCACGTAGGTAGTAGGTGGCAGGGTCAAGATTAGATTAGAGAGATTGTTTCACCCGGGAAGGTCGCGTGGGTGGTAAGTGGCAGAGTTACTGTGCTGACAGTGATGAGCTGGAGAGGGGATTCTGAGCTGGAGCGGGGACTCCCGGCTGACTGAGTTCCCAGGAGCCCTCAGAGATCAGGTGGGAATGGAGAAGGTGCACAATGGCGTCTCACAGCTGGAAAAGTAGTTAGGTTAGCTCTGAAAATTACCTGCTTTTCTGAACATCCCCACGACCATATTTTTCTCTTTCCAGAACACATTTATATTTTAGTTCATATTTACTTACTGAGACATGTAAGGATATTTACCCACTACATCATAGAGACACAGCCTTAAGCATATTTATAAATGTTGCTGAGCCTTTATGCCCTGCATTGGTTGGTGGGGAGGCTTTTTCTTTTTCCCTGGAGTCTGTGAGTAAGGATCTAGACCTGAGAGTCTCTCAACTCTAGAGGCAGGTGAGGAAACAACCTCCTTCTTTTCTGCTGCTCCAGGAAACAGTGCTTTGAATGGAGAGAGAGAAACCAGACGTGGTTTCTGAACATACCTTCTTGCTAAAAGGCTAAGGAGAAGGAAAATGTTTTGCAATGTAACTGACCTGATGCACTATTATCTTCCAATGGAGAACTTTGCTGACCCTCCCTAAGTTTGTTAGCATGTTGACAAACATGCTTATCCAGAGCTAGCCCCTTCCCTTGAAATGCTTCTGTTTGTCCATCTACACAGCAAATAGGACAAGGTCAGGAAGAATGGGGAAAGAAAATTGGAACTTTGGTGCCTTCCTCTCCAGAGGAAAGGTTTGCTTCTGTATCCCAGGGAGACAGAGTGATTCAACTAAATCCAAGTGTGGGCTTTCCAGGCACTAGTGGTAAAGAATATTCCTGCCTATGCAGTAGACATAAGAGACATGGGTTTAATCCCTGGGTTGGGAAGATGCCCTAGAGGAGGGCATGACACACACTCTAGTATTCCTGCCTGGAGAATCCCGCAGACAGAGGAGCCTGGTGGGCTATGGCCTATAGGGTCACAGAGAGTCGGACATGACTGAAGTGACTTAGCAGGCACATACTTGGGACACCCACCTGAGTCACATGGATACCTGCCGTGGAAGAAAGGTTGAAAGAAAGACTAATGGTTTTCCTGGAATCAAGACTCCCAAATAACCCAAGATCTGGAAAAATTGGCTTGTTATGTATGACCCACAAATATGATTCCTAATCTTTGGTGGGATTAAAACAATGCACTACTTTAGAAATCCAAAAACTGTACTCATAGCCTGATGGGTGTCTGGGCTGAGCATTTGTAAAATAATCCAAATTGGTAAATGTTCTCATCAGATACTTAATTGCACATTAGAGTAGAAAGAGGGAAAATCTCAACATTCCTTGCTTTTCCTGAAGTTCTAGCCTGACCCCCAGGTTCTGTTCAGTCATTTGATGAGACCCTGTCATATCTTAGGGCTTAGCCCTGGGTCTGAGCAGGAAGGGGTCAACCACTGTAAGTTTAAGCGTCCCCTGGTAGATGCTCAAGACAGTATGGGAAACTATGAGGAAAGGGAGTCGCTTTCTTTTCAGGCAAGAAGTATTTTCTGAGTACCTGTGTATCAGGTGTTCAGAGGAGGCAGAGTGTATAAAACTTGTCCCTGCTTTCAAAGTCTGATTGGGAAAGCCAGATATACATCAGGGAAATGATGCGCAACAAGATATAAGCAAGCAAACCCTGAATTGGGTTTCCCAGGTGGCTCAGTGGTAAAGAATCTGCCTGCCAATGCAGGAGACACAGGTTTGATCGCTGGGTCAGGAAGATCCCCTGGAGGAGGAAATGGCAACCCACTCCAGTATGCCTGCCTGGAAAAGTCCACGGACAAAGGAGCCTGGCAGGCTATAGTCCAAGGGATTGAAAGAGTCAAACTTGATCTGAGCAACTGAACACAAANGGTTTGATCGCTGGGTCGGGAAGATCCCCTGGAGGAGGAAATGGCAACCCACTCCAGTATGCCTGCCTGGAAAAGTCCACGGACAAAGGAGCCTGGCAGGCTATAGTCCAAGGGATTGAAAGAGTCAAACTTGATCTGAGCAACTGAACACAAACCCTGTATTGCCTTTTCTAACAAGTTCTTGAGAATTTTGTAGAATATTAAAAATGCATTTGAATAGTACCAACAATAATAGGTTCTTAATAGTACAAAGGTCAAGGGGCTCAGTAAAAGAATATAGACTCTGGTATCAATCCAACCTCACACGAAAAGCCAGGCTTCTCTGGCTGTGTCACCTCTGGCACATCACTTGACTTTTTTGAGGCATAGATTTCTTATCTATAAAATACGAATAGCAATGGTCCTCTGGGGTCGTTGTAAAAACCAAATGATAGAATATATGTGTGCAGCTCCAAAATAACATGTCCACTCAAATGTTCCCTACAGAAAATCCTTTATAATTTAGATAGATACCCCTCCTCCTGGAGGTAGCTATTAACTCCCTTCATTTTCAGTATGAACCAGACTTAGTGATTCACTTCTAAAGAAAAGAGTGTGGAAAAGGAAAATTATTAAATTTATAGTGGAGAAGCCTGGTAGATATCCCTAAAGAGTAAAAGGTCAAGGTGAATATAATGAGAGAAACATCATGTTGATAAGATCTCCTTTCTGCAGCGGTGTAATGAGAGAAGCACTTTACCTCTGTTGGTAATTCCTCCCTAAACACATAACCACAGTCTAATCATGAGAAAATACATCAAACAAACCAAAATTGAGGGATATTTTACAAAATAAATGACCAGCACTCCTTAAAACCAACCGAAGTCTTGAAAAACTTGGAAAAATTGAGAAATCATCACACATTAGAGGAAATATGGCAACTAAATGCAATGTAGTATCCTAGATGGATCTTGGAAGAGAAAAAAAGAATAGCAATGAAAAAGTTGGGAAATTTGAATAAAGTCTGGAGTTTAGTTAATAGTAATGTTCTAGTTTTGGCTTCTTAACTTTGACAAACATATCGGAGTAATGTGAGATAACATTAAGGGAAAGTGAAGCTAGGGGTATACAGGAAATCTCTGAACTGTTTTTTTGATACTTGTCATTTTTTCGCTGTGCTGAGTCTTAATTGTGGCACTCAGGATCTTTAATTGAGGCATGCGGGATCTAGTTCCCTGACCAGGAATTGAACCTGAACCCCGTGCAGTGAAAGTATGAAGTCTTAACCACTGGACCACCAGGGAAGTCCCCTTCTGTATTGTTTATACAACACTTCAATGAATCTATTTGAAAAATTATTCCAAATAGTTAATTTAAAAAATGTCCATTTATTTTATGCAACTATGTAGACAGACTTCATAACATAGATGGTGCTCATTTATAATAATAGTCACCTAGAGGGAAGGAAATTAAATGTGATGGTGAAGTAAAATCAATTTTATCATAGTATTTGCATATTTTACAATGAGAATACATTTTTATATTCGTTTTTAGTTGTATAACACAACTTAGAAATATTTTGGCATGTTTAGATTCAAATGGAATGGATTTCAGAAGTGTCTATACCCAACAGCTTAGACAGTGTGGCGGAATAATGGTCCCCCCAAAATGTCCATGTGTTAATCCTTGAAACCTGTGCAATATGTTACCTTACATTGAAAAGGGGACTTTAAAGATGTGTCAATTTAAAAATATTGAGTTGTCAGGCAATTCTGAAATATCTGGGTGGGATATTCAGTTTCAACTTCAATGTAGTCATAAAGATCCTTATAAGAGGGAGGGGAAGGGTCAGTCAAAAGCCAGCGTAGCAATAGCAGTAGAGAAAGACTGGAAGATGCTTCACTGGCTGCTGACTTTGAAGATGGAGGGAGGGGCCATAAGCCAAGGAGTGCAGGCTCCCTCCAGAAGCTGGAAAGGGAAAAGAACTAGTTTCTCCCCTAGCATCTCCAGGAGGAATGCAGTCCTGATGATCCGCTTTGAACTTCTGACTGCCAGAATTGTAATCTAATACATTTGTCTTTATTTAAATATGTGTGTGTGTGTATACATATATGTGTGTGTGTGTGTGTGTGTGTGTGTGTGTGTGTATATATATATATGTCCACAAATTCTTGGATACTCCTACCACCAAAAGATGGAGCTTGACTGCCTTTCCCTAGAGTGGACTGTATTTAGTGATTCACTTCTAGTGAGTAAAATATGGCACAAATGATGATACATAATTTCCAAGACTAGGCCATAAAAGGCAGATGACTTCCTCCTTGCTCCCCCTGGGATTGCTCGCTCTGGGGGAAGCCAGCTGCCATGTTGTGAACTCACTCTAGCAGCTCAGTGAAGAGGCCCACACGGTAAAGAGCTGAGCACCCCTACCAGTAGTCAGCAAAGAACTGCCTTTTCCTGCCACCCCCCTTGCCATTGACCCTTTCTGTGAAAGGTCTGTCTAGCCTCAGTCAAGCCTTCAGATGATTGCCATCCTGGCTGGTATCTTGCCTACAAACTCAAGAGAAACCTTGAACCAGAACACCAAGCTAAGTGACTCCCAAATTTCTGATCACAGAAACCATAAGACTATGCTTGTTGTTTAAGCTGTTAAGCTTTAGGGTCATTTGTTATGCAGCAATAGATAACTGATGCAATATGAAACATGCTTAGCCTACTATCTGGTATACATATATAAGTACTGAATAAATTATAGCTTTTATTTTTATTGTTGTTATTGTTGTTTAATTGCTAAGTCATGGCCAACTCTTTTGGGACTTCATAGACAGTGGCCTGCCAGACTCCTCTGTCCATGGGATTCTCCAGGCAAGAATACTGGAGTGGGTAGCCATTTCCTTCTCCAGAGGATCTTCCCAACCCAGGGATCAAACCTGCATCTCCTGCATTGGCAGGCAGCTTCTTTACCCACCAAGGAAACCCCTATTTTTTTTTTTAATTGCTTCAAAACTTACTTATTTTACCCAGTTATTCTGGTCCTCCCATTTGCTCTCCACTTGGAATAGTGATTCTTAACCATTACTGCACATTAAATTAAAAAAAAATAAAACCACAGCAACAGAAAAACTGCAAACAAAAAAGCCTTAAAGCCTATAGCCGTAGGCCAGACTAATTAAATAAAGAATTCTGGGGTGGGCTCAAACATCAATATGTTTTTAAAACTCCCACAATTTTCATGGACAGACAGGGTAAAGGACCACTGCTATAGAAATAATAATATTTAAATAAGGGCTAATAAAATTCTAAGACCTCTGACTTTATGAGCACAAAGTTATATTTCTTGCTAATTCATCAAAATAGGCTTTATACATTAGGGAAAATGAATTGCAAACAGAGAGAAAATTTAAAGTTGTCCACTGAAATAGCATATAACCTTACACCAGCCTCCTTTGAAAGGAATGAAGCAATCTTTAACTAAGAGTTTATCAGCTAGGCAGAGAGACCACAGGATAATTATGTTGACCTTGCAGCAGTGAAACAGACTATTTGTGGACTGTATTCTGAAGGACAGTTAATATTTTCCTTGGTTAATATGCTGAACTGGAATTCCTTCTTTCCTGTTTATATTTTATTTCTCTCTGTCAAGCATAAGTATCAAAGCAACATTCACTGAACATGAATCTAAGAGAATGATTTGCTTAAGGCATCTAGGAAAAAATTAATTGTAAATTTGTTTAAATATCCTTTAGTTGACAAAAAAAAAAGGTCTGCATATTTCATACTGAAAATATGGAGCCATGAAATAGGAAATCTATAATTAACATAGCAGAGTCTGTCATTTCATCCCCTTGCATAGCCCAAGGAAGGAGATAATCCACCAGGCACTAGGTCTCTATCCAAATGAGGTTTGATCTTTTTATTTTGTTATCTGGGTAACTTATTGGCAAAGAAGTGAATCAAATGATAATTCTGGGCTAAGCAGTCTCATTATAGGCCAATGAAAGACTGTTACTTAGATTTGGACACTAAGTTGAATGTATTTAAAGGCATTTGTTGAATGAAGATTTTGTGAGTGGCATTTTAGAAGACTATGAAGATTCTGCCTCTGACTCAGCAGGTTTGCAATACCATTAATAAAATGAAGGTTGGTATATAATGTACTTCAAGTTTTCGCATTTAAAATAATTTCAATGAAAAGAATTACAAGCATGGATCAGATTTGATAGAAAAAATATGTAGGTAAAAGTAGTGTTTGAGTCTAATACATAAGAGAGCTAAGTCCTTGGTATTCGATGACCCAATCTTGAATACGGTTTGAATAAGGAGAAAGGAGAGCATCTAAGCTGGAAGAGAATCACAAAAGCAAAGGTAAGCATCATGTGGGGAGTAATGAAATGACTGACATATAAAGTAGAGGTTTATCTGAAAAAGAGTAAGGAGACTGATACCAGATAACGTTGAAGCCTTGAAGACCTGGGTGAGTACCCAGAAATCACTGAAGATTCTTGAACAGATTGAAATGGGCGGGGGGTGTATAGAAGAAAGGGTAGGAGGAGCAAGCAATCTGCAGGATGACTTAGAAAGAGTAGAAAATTAGAGCGAGACAAATCTCAGACGTGGTAGAGATGAATAAAGAAACTGGATGATTATTTATTAATGAGCATAGTCTCCTTGAAGTGGAGGAGTCAGTCTAAGGGCCAGCCTCATGTGGCCGATCGCCATCAATAGATAAGTGATGGAGATAAAAACCCTGAGCTTTCTGTCAACAAATAACCTACTTTGTACCACATCTTCATCCATTCCTCTGCCAATGGACATCTAGGTTGCTTCCATGTCTTGGCTATTGTCAGCAGTGCTGCAGTGAACACTGGGGTGCATATATCCTTTCAGACCATGTTTTTCTCCAGATGTATACCCAGGAATGGGATTGCAGGATCACCAGTTCAGTTCAGTTCAGTCGCTTAGTCGTGTCCGACTCTTTGCGACCCCATGAATCGCAGCACGCCAGGCCTCCCTGTCCATCATAGTGTAATTCTATTTTTAGTGTTTTATTATAGTTCTATTTTAAGGAGTCTCCATATTCTTCTCCATAGTGGCTGTACTAATTGACATTCCCACCAACAGTGCAGGAGGGTTGCCTTTTCTCCACAGCCTCTCCAGCATTAATTGTTTGTAGAGTTTTTGATAATAGCCTTTCTGACTGGTGTGAAATGATACCTCATTGTAGTTTTGATTTGCATTTCTCTAATAATTAGTGATGTTGAGCATCTTTTCATGTACCTCTTGGCCATCTGTATGTCTTCTTTAGAGAAATATCTATTTAAGTTTTCTGCCCATTTTTTGATTGGGTCGTTCATTTTTTTTATTCTGAGCTGCATGCTCTGTTTGTATATTTTGGAGATTCATCTCTTGTTAGTTGCTTCGTTTGCAAAATATTTTCTCCCATTCTAAGAATTGTCTTTTTGTTTTATTTATGATTTCCTTTGCTGTGCAAAATGTTTTGAGTTTAATTAAATCCCATTTGTTTATTTTTGTTTTTATTTTCATTACTCTGGGAGATGGATTAAACAAAAAAGACATTGCTGTGATTTATGTCAGAGAATGGTCTGCCTATGTTTTCCTCTAAGAGTTTTATAGTATCCAATCTCAAATTTAGGTCNCAATGAAAAGAATTACAAGCATGGATCAGATTTGATAGAAAAAATATGTAGGTAAAAGTAGTGTTTGAGTCTAATACATAAGAGAGCTAAGTCCTTGGTATTCGATGACCCAATCTTGAATACGGTTTGAATAAGGAGAAAGGAGAGCATCTAAGCTGGAAGAGAATCACAAAAGCAAAGGTAAGCATCATGTGGGGAGTAGTGAAATGACTGACATATAAAGTAGAGGTTTATCTGAAAAAGAGTAAGGAGACTGATACCAGATAATGTTGAAGCCTTGAAGACCTGGGTGAGTACCCAGAAATCATTGAAGATTCTTGAACAGATTGAAATGGGCGGGGGGTGTATAGAAGAAAGGGTAGGAGGAGCAAGCAATCTGCAGGATGACTTAGAAAGAGTAGAAAATTAGAGCGAGACAAATCTCAGACGTGGTAGAGATGAATAAAGAAACTGGATGATTATTTATTAATGAGCATAGTCTCCTTGAAGTGGAGGAGTCAGTCCAAGGGCCAGCCTCATGTGGCCGATCGCCATCAATAGATAAGTGATGGAGATAAAAACCCTGGGCTTTCTGTCAACAAATAACCTACTTTGTACCACATCTTCATCCATTCCTCTGCCAATGGACATCTAGGTTGCTTCCATGTCTTGGCTATTGTCAGCAGTGCTGCAGTGAACACTGGGGTGCATGTATCCTTTCAGACCATGTTTTTCTCCAGATGTATACCCAGGAATGGGATTGCAGGATCACCAGTTCAGTTCAGTTCAGTCACTTAGTCGTGTCCGACTCTTTGCGACCCCATGAATCGCAGCACGCCAGGCCTCCCTGTCCATCATAGTGTAATTCTATTTTTAGTGTTTTATTATAGTTCTATTTTAAGGAGTCTCCATATTCTTCTCCATAGTGGCTGTACTAATTGACATTCCCACCAACAGTGCAGGAGGGTTGCCTTTTCTCCACAGCCTCTCCAGCATTAATTGTTTGTAGAGTTTTTGATAATAGCCTTTCTGACTGGTGTGAAATGATACCTCATTGTAGTTTTGATTTGCATTTCTCTAATAATTAGTGATGTTGAGCATCTTTTCATGTACCTCTTGGCCATCTGTATGTCTTCTTTAGAGAAATATCTATTTAAGTTTTCTGCCCATTTTTTGATTGGGTCGTTCATTTTTTTTATTCTGAGCTGCATGCTCTGTTTGTATATTTTGGAGATTCATCTCTTGTTAGTTGCTTCGTTTGCAAAATATTTTCTCCCATTCTAAGAATTGTCTTTTTGTTTTATTTATGATTTCCTTTGCTGTGCAAAATGTTTTGAGTTTAATTAAATCCCATTTGTTTATTTTTGTTTTTATTTTCATTACTCTGGGAGATGGATTAAACAAAAAAGACATTGCTGTGATTTATGTCAGAAAATGGTCTGCCTATGTTTTCCTCTAAGAGTTTTATAGTATCCAATCTCAAATTTAGGTCTTTAATCCATTTTGAGTTTATTTTTGTGTATGGTGTTAAAGAATATTCTAATTTCATTTTTTTACCTGTAACTGTCCAGTTTTCCCAGCATCATTTATTCAAAAGACTGTCTTTTCTCTATTGTATATTCTTACCTCCTTTGCTGTAGATTAATTGATCAAAGGTGCATGAGTTTATTTCTGGGCTTTCTAGCCCATTCCATTTATCTATGCTTCTATTTTATTACTTAGCCATTAAAAAGAATGAAATAATACCATTTGCAACAACATGGATGGACCTAGAGATTGTCATACTAAGTAAGCCAAGCAGAGTAAGAGAAATGTCACAGGATAGCCCTTATATGCAGCATCTTTAAAAAATGATACAAATGAACTTATTTACAAAACAGAAACTGACTCACAGATTTATAGAATGAGCTTATCATTGGGAGGCGGCAGGAAAGAGAGGGAAAAGATAGTTAGTTTGGGATGGTCATGTATGTATACACTGTTATATTTAAAAATAGAAAACCAAGAAGCTACTATATAGCACAGGGAACTCTGCTCAATATTTACAACCTAAATACCATTTAGGTAACAACCTAAATGGAAAAAGGATTTGAAAAAGATAGATCCATGTGTATGTTTAACTGAATCACTTTGCTGTACACCTGAATCTAACACAACATTGTAAATCGATTTTACTCCAGTATAAAATAAAAAGTTAAAAAAGAAAACCTACTTTGAACATTTGAGTCCCAAATCAATAAATCAAGAGTGTGATTCTGTAGTCCTGTAGTTCTTATGAAATCCTGTAATTCAACTGGGATACATGGTAAAACTTGCAAAGACATCTTCATTAAATGTTCAGCTTTCTATTTTAGATAAACTATATTTCAGCAGTAAAAAGGTTTTGTCTATAATAAAAACTTAAAATATTCCTTTTAAAATGACCTTGTTAAAAAATAAAAATAAAAAAATAAAATGACCTTGTCATGTGTGGGAATTTGTTTCCTCCATTCCTAATCAAAAATGTTTTAAGTTCTAGTTTATCTTGTTTGATCTAATAGTCTAAGTAGGAGAGTTGGTCTAAATTTTGACCCTTATAGGAAGTGTAATTGTTATTAATAGTCATATTACTATAAAAATAAGATTTCTTTACATGTTTGAAATATTTCTTTCGTTTGTTCAGTAATTGACTTTTATGCTTTCTGGTGTAATGACAGTATCAAACAATCCAGAAATGGGTGGGGAATATTCTCAGCAGCCTGTAGGCCTCTCCACACTGCTGAGTGTCTCACAACATGACTGCCAGGCTCTCCACAGAGCTAGACCAGGGCCGTTTTCTGAAGGCTAAATGTGAGGAGCAACAGCCTACCTGTCTAGTGATTTGGCCTTGGAGGAATTGGCTTGACATTCTCTAGAAAGAGTTTATCAATAGGAGTTTTTTTATACTCTTCTGATGGGCTGACTTGTAGTAAATGTTTACAACTTTATTTAAAGAATATTTATTCCTATACTATGTAAAGTGGTTTGGAAAAGTGATGCCATTAGGCCCTTAGCCAAAAAAAAAAAAAGTGCATGTTTTGTTTTTGTTGTCTGAGGTATTCTAGATTAGCTAATAAAAACATATAAAGACTTCCACTTCTTGTAACGGTCAAAATTTAGGCCAAGCCTCCTACTGAGAGCAATAAAACCTGGATGAAATATACTCACTTGGAATTGCTTGGAGACATCAGAGATCTAACCAGGCAGAATTATGGGAAAAATGTAAGAAATAAGAAAATCTAGAGTGAGCCTGCCACGAGGGGCCACTTTTTCTCTCAGACATCTGCTGATCCCAGAAAACATAACTGAAATGCTGAGTAACTGAAAGACTGAGAAACTGAGCAGGACTCCTAACAGCCCTACGGACTAGATGAATAAAACTGGACTATAGAACCTGCCAAAGCTGAGGTGAGGCTGGTAAATATACCAGACTTTGTACTGAGGCACTAAATATCTACCCACCAGAAGTTAAAACAAACTATAAATAGACTGTCCTCTCAGAGCCGGAAACTCAACTTTAAGTCATTTTTAATCCTTGAAATTGAAACAAGAAATTGAAACAAGATGGTCTCAGATTGCTGGCTTCTAAACCTGTTGATAGCAAAGCAAAGTAAAATCTCTCTCAAGGAAGAGAATGTTATCAAGATCTCATATTGTTTCTACAAATTTTCATATACCGCGTCTACTACTTTAATAATAGGCTCATGAGGAAAGCAAACAGTATGGATGAAAAAAAAAAAAAAAAGGCAAGAAAAACAACAGATAATGGAAACGTGGGGCTCCACATAATTTTTCACAGACTTCCAAAAAATATTCTTAATATGTTCTGTGAGATTTTTTAAGGGTGGAAATTTTAGACAAGAATGAGAAACTCTCAAAATGAGCCACCTGAAAAATCCAAGATCTGAATTTTAAAACTTGATTAATGGGTGGAGTAGCTAATTATTGCCATATAACAAATCATCCCAAGACTGAGTAACTTAAGGCAGCAATACTCACATAATCTTTCTCATAGTTTCTGTGAGTCAGAAATTCAGGAGTGGCTAATTTGGCTGATTCTTGCCCAGACTCTCTCATGAGGTTGCCATCAGATAATTGGCTGGGGGACAGTCATCTAAAAACTTAACTGGGGTTGGAGCCATCTAAAGGGGGTTCACTCATATGGATGGGAAGTTGGTTCCTTTCAGTGTGGGTTTCTCTAGGGAGCTACACAGGGTGGCTGGCTTTCCTCAGGGCTGGAAATCCAAGAGCACGAGGCAGAAGGTGCAATGCTTTTGATGACCCAGCCTCAGAAGCCTCCCACAACCACTTCTGTCGACACTATGATATTCTGTCATGCCTATCTGGTCATACAAATCAACCCT
Source organism: Oreotragus oreotragus (assembly GCA_006410675.1). Taxonomy (NCBI): domain Eukaryota; kingdom Metazoa; phylum Chordata; class Mammalia; order Artiodactyla; family Bovidae; genus Oreotragus; species Oreotragus oreotragus. The sequence goes on from SJYX01022197.1 coordinate 409,312, forward strand.
GATCTAATGTAAAAGGAAGCTACTCATGGTGTGAAAACTAGATGGTAAGGATTATTGAGGTCAGGGAGCTCACTTGATAATGGCTGCCATGAGCAGACACAGTAGAAAGTGAAAGTGAAAGCGAAGTCGCTCAGTCGTGTCCGACTCTTTGTGACCCCATGGACTGTAACCCACCAGGCTCCTCTGTCTATGGAGTGGGGTGCCATTGCCTTCTCCAGGGATCTTCCCGACCCAGGGATCGAACCCAGGTCTCCCGCAGATGCTTTAACCTCTGAGCCACCAGGGAAGTCCTTAGACACAGTAGAGGAATCAGTAAACAGGGAAAGGGAATCACACGACAGCACAAAGAAACAGAAGGATAGAAAATCCAGAAGTGGGGGTGTGGATATAATATGTAATTGGATTTTCAGAGGCGAGAGTTTAAGGCAGAAGCAGTATTTGAAGAGACAACTGTGATTCTGCTAAAACTGTTGAAAGATTTCAAGGTACAAATTCAAGAAGTCCTATGAGTTCCAAGCAGGATAAAACTACAAAATCAGTATCTCTCCTGCATTATGTGCACATATAATCGGTCTTTGCTTACTTAATATTTTTAGCCTCTGTTTGAAAAAATTATTGCTGGTTTGAATGGGATTGTTCATTTTTGTAATTTTGGAAAAGTCCTTCCTTAATGTGATGTGCAATTTTGATACTGTTTGTGTTTCATTCTTAATTGTTCCTAGTCCTTAGTAACTAGGTTTTGGATCAGCCCAAAGTATTATGTAAAGGGAAAATGTACAGTGTAACAAAGAATAAAACTGTCTTTAACTTGATGTTATCTAGATGTCTAGTATTCAGTTATTACTAACTGGTACTTTCACACATGTAGAAAGCAGTGACATTTGAAATTTGTAGAAATGACTTTGAAGTATTGAAATATCACCAGAATATTTCTTTTAACATTGTTGTTAAGTCGTGTCTGACCTTTGCAACATCATGGACTGCAGCACACCAGGCTCCTCTGTCGTCCACTATCTCCTGGTGTTTGCTAAAATTCATATCCATTGAGTTGGTAATGCTAGCTAACCATCTCTTTCTCTGTCTCCCCCTTCTCCTTTTGCCTTCAGTCTTTCCCAGCATTGGAGTCTTTTCCAGTGAGTCTTTTCAGGGTCTTTTTGGCTCTTCACCTCAGGCAGGCAAAGTACTGGAGCTTCGGCTTCAGCATCAGTCCTTCCAATGAATATTCAGGGCTGATTTCCTTTAGGATTGACTGGTTTGACCTCCTTGCAGTCCAAGGGACTCTCAAGAGTCTTCTCCAGCACCACAGTTCAAAAGCATCAATTCTCTGGTGCTAAGTCTTCTTTATGGTCCAGCTCTCACATCTGAACATGACTACTGGAAAAACCATAGTTTTGACTATGTGGACTTCTGTGGGCAAAGTGATTTATCTGCTTTTTAATACACTGTCTAGATTTGTGATAGGTTTTCTTCCAAGGGCCAAGTGTCTTTTAATTTCAGGGCTGTGGCCACCATTCACAGTGATGCTGGAGCTCAGGAAAAGAAAGTCTGCCACTGCTTCCACTTTCCCCCTTCTATTTGCCATGAAGAGATGGGACCAGATACCATGATCTTAATTTTTTGAATATTGAGTTTCAAGCCAGCTTTTTCACTCTCCTCTTTCACCCTCATCAAGAGGCTCTTTACCTCTACACTTTCTGTCATTAAAGTGGTATCATCTGCATATCTGAGGTTGATATTTTTCACAGCAATCTTAATTTCAGCTTGTCATTCATCCAGCCCAGCATTTCACATGATGTACTCTGCATAGAAGTTAAATAAGCAGAGTGACAATATATAGCCCTGTCATACTCCTTTCCCAATTTTGAACCAGTCTGTTGTTCCATGTCTGGTTCTAATTGTTGCTTCTTGACTAGCATACAGGTTTCTCAGAAGGCAGGTAAGATGGTCTGGTTTCCCCATCTCTTTAAGAATTTTCCACAGTTCATTGTGATACACACAGTCAAAGGCTTTAGTATAGTCAATGAAGCAGAAGTAGATGTTTTTTGGAACTCCCTTGCTTTCTCCATGATCCAAGGAATGCTGGCAATTTGATCTTCCTACAGGGGGTGGGAGGGAGGCTCATCTTCTGGCCTCATATCTCTTTGCTTTTTTGTACTGTCCGTGGGATTCTCCAGACAGCAGTACTGGAGTGGGTTGCCATTTCCTTCTCCAGTGGATCACATTTTGTCAGAACTCTTCACTGTGACGGGTCTATCTTAGATAGCCCTGCACAGCATAGCTCATAGCTTCATTGAGTTACAAAAGCCCCTTCGGCATGACAAGGCTGTGATCCATGAACAGGTCGTTTAACATTGTGATGCATTTGTTATATTTGGGGGTTTAATACATCATCATTTAATCCAGTTCGTTAGAAACTGGCCATGTAGCACTGGTAACTGAGTATAGGAGTAACCACAGACACCGTTCCTTGACCATGCTATATCAATGAAACTCAACTTGATAAATACTTGACTCTTTCTTGTAAAGAAAAACTGCCCATTTTGCTTCTACTAGTTGTTTTTAAGTGACAGATATTTAAAGTAATGACAAGAATTTAACAATATAAATTGAATAGCATAAAGCTCCTAAAATGTTGGTATGGATTGTCCATTTAGAGGATGCTGTCCATTTTGAGATAGAATCTGGTTCTTGTTCATCACAGGTAGGGACAGATGGCCATTCAGCTGCAACTAATGACTTGGTGGCTGTCATAAGGAGCAACTTTAAACAGATAGTATTTAACCCATTATGTCTTAGACTGGTCTCTCTTTCATTCAAAAAAAATCTCAGATGAACTTATTTTTATCCAAATATGAGAGTATTTAAAGTAAGTATCTTAAGAAAGTCTCATTTATCAAACTATATGTTTCTATGTTTAATAAAACATATGTTTCTAAAGTTTAATAAAATCATGGGCACATGAGGCATCCTTATCACACCTTTCATTTCAATTTATAATAAATTCAACTCATGTTATTTGAGGGTCTTCTGTTTCATTACAAAGAGTGAAGTGAAGTGAAGTGAAATGGCTCAGTTGTGTCCAACTCTTTGCGATCCCGTGGACTGTAGCCCACCAGGCTCTTCTGTCCGTGGGATTCTCCAGGCAAGAATACTGGAGTGGGTTGCCATTTCCTTCTCCAGGGGATCTTCCCAACCCAGGGATTGAACCCGGGTCTCACGCATTGCAGGCAGACGCTTTAACCTCTGAGCCACCAGGGAAGCCCCATTACAAAGAGTAACTTCCCCCTAGTATAAACACCAGCTTCACTGTACCAGAGCAAGGGTCAGAATTCATGTTTGCAAGCATCCGGTTTAAAATAATGGGGAAGGAGATGCTCCCACAATTGGAGAAAAGAAATCTAACCTTTTCAGTTCAGTTCAGTCACTCAGTCGTGTCCAACTCTTTGAAGCCTACGCATTGCAGGCAGACGCTTTAACCTCTGAGCCACCAGGGAAGCCCCATTACAAAGAGTAACTTCCCCCTAGTATAAACACCAGCTTCACTGTACCAGAGCAAGGGTCAGAATTCATGTTTGCAAGCATCCGGTTTAAAATAATGGGGAAGGAGATGCTCCCACAATTGGAGAAAAGAAATCTAACCTTTTCAGTTCAGTTCAGTCACTCAGTCGTGTCCAACTCTTTGAAGCCCCATGGACTGCAGCACGCCAGGTTTCCCTGTCGATCACCAACTCCCGGAGCTTACTCAAACTCATGTCCATTGAGTTGGTGATGCCATCCAACCATCCAGTGAGTCAGTTCTTCACATCAGGTAGCCAAAATATTGGAGTTTCAGCTTCAACATCAGTCCTTCCAGTGAATATTCAGGACTGATTTCCTTTAGGATTGACTAGTTTGATTTCCTTGCAGTCCAAGGGACTCTCAAGAGTATTCTCCAACACCACAGTTCAAAAGCATCAGTTCTTTGGTTCTCAGCTTTCTTTATGGTCCAACTCTCATATCCATACATGACCACTGGAAAAACCATAGCTTTGACTAGACAGACCTTTGTTGGCAAAGTAATGTCTGCTTTTTAATATGCTGTCTAGGTTGGTCATAGCTTTTCTTCCAGGGAGCAAGCATCTTTCAATTGATGGCTGTGCTCACCATCTGCAGTGATTTTGAAGCCCCCCAAAATGAAGTCTGTCACTGTTTCCATTGTTTCCCCATCTGTTTGCCATGAAGTGATGGAACCAGATGCCATGGTCTTAGTTTTCTGAATGTTGAGTTTTAAGCCAGCTTTTTCACTCTCCTCTTTCACTTTCATCAAGAGGCTGTTTAGTTCCTCTTCATTTTCTGCCATAAGGATGGTATCATCTGTGTAGCTGAGGTTATTGATATTTCTCCTGGCAATCTTGATTCCAGTTTGTGCTTCATCCAGCCCAGCGTTTCTTTTAATTAGAAATTAAAACATATTTTTTGCTGTTGGTAAGTATAATGCTATATCATCTGGAACAAGTTAGCTAAATCCATAACTATTATGAAAGATTTCTAAACCAATACAGCCTGATTTCAGATACAGTCATGAAGTGTACAAACAATATTTTCTGGAAGTATGTGTACTTCTCCTTTTAACCATAAGACAAAAATTGCTTTTTTTAGTCTACTTCCCTGCCATGTGACTGAAGCTTAAAGTTCCTCTCTTAGTACATCTCCCCAGGAGTATTCTGTTCTGGCATCTTAAGGCATAGATTTTGATGCTATTAAAATCACACTGCCTTATTAGCTTAATAGGTGTTAGAACTGGGCATGTAATTTTACATACAGATATATTAGGCACAGATAAGTTGCCATTCAGGTGATTCTCTGTAATAGAGCTAATCAAAAATTTGATCCTGGCTCTGGGGGTTTCTAGTAGTAATCAAAATCTCTTCTCCACGGGTGAGATTTCATTATACCTAATAAGCCCAGATTTAATGAAATCTCACACATAGAGAATAGATTCTCTGTCCGATTGGAATCCCCCAGGGCCGTGATTGCATTTCTGATCAGTGATCAGCGCTACAGTTGAGTGGAAGTGCTCAGTTACCTGCCAACTGGGTGGCACTTCCCTACTGCAACCCCTGTTAGAGCCAAAATGCTTAAAAGACAGTGGGCTGAAAGTGAAAGGGTTTCTGGTGTGAAAATGTGCCCCCCAAATTCACAGAAAAGTGGTCAGTTCTCACTTAATCCAGTGAAACATGGTTACTCTCTGTGAGCCAGGAGGACACAAGATTTCAGTTACCACAAAGGTGATCTTCACAATGACACCGTGAGGAGTGTATTATCACCCGGATTTTCCAGATGAGAAAACTGAGACTCAAAGCCATTGAGTCTATTGCACAAGGCCACCCAGAGTTTTAGTAGAGCTTGTACCCAAAGTTAAATCCCCCAGACTCCAGAACCCCACACACAGCCATCATGCCACATCACATTTCCTCCCCTTTTGGTAGCTTTCATCCCACCTTCTCTCTCTACCGTTTCTTCTCCTCCACCTGCATCTGAAATGGGGCAAGGAGCCCAGCCCTACAAGACTGCCCCCTACTGCCAACACCAATCACAAGTCTAGGTTTTACCTATGCGTGCGTGCTAAGTCCCTTCAGTCAGGTCTGACTCTTTGGCAACCCCATGGACCATAGCCTGCAAGGCTGCTCTGTCCGTGGAATTTCCCAGGACAGAATACTACTGGAGAGGGTTGCCATGCCCTCCTCCAGGGGAATCTTCCTGACCCAGGGATCAAACACGTGTCTCCTGCATTGCAGGTAAATTCTTTACCACTGAGCCACTGGGGAAGCACATATTCTGGCCAGTTAACTACACATCAGAGGTTCCTACAGCCCCTTCCTCTGGCTCAACTAATTTGCTAGAGTAGTTCACAGCATCAGTGAAAGCAGTTACCTACTCTCTGCCGGTTTATAATAAAAGGATCAGGGGAGACGTGAGGGAGGGATGAAGTGGACGGCTGGAGCTAGCAGACGTAGGCTTTTATATATGGGATGGATAAGCAGCAAGGTACTACTTCATGGCACAGAGAACTATGTTCAATATCCTGTAATAAACCATAGTGGAAAAGAATATTTTAAAAAGAATGTATATAAAAATAAACAGATAAAGGATACAGATGGAAGAAATGCAGAGGACACACTATGTAGGAAGGTGGTGGTGGTGGTTTAGTCAGTAAGTTGTGTCCAACTGTTTGCAAACCCATGGACTGTAGCCTGCCAGTCTCCTTTGCCCGTAGCTTCTCCAGGCAAGAACACTGGAGTGGGTAGCCATTCCCTTCTCCAGGGAATCTTCCTGACCCAGGGATCAAACCAACATCTGCTGCATTGGTAGGTGGATTTTTCACCACTGAGCCACCAGGGAAACTCCATTTAGGTTCTTAATAAACGGTACTCTACCCTCCTTTCCCCTTTACCGGATGGGGTTTCTAATGAGATGAGAAATGCCAAGCATAGCAGGTATGGCATGCCAAGCATGCCAAGCTTTGGCCTGTGAGTTCTTGGTGGAAACAGTTCTCTCTTCTATATTTTGTTGAGTTGTTAGCACACATCACCATGCACAGGCCTGTCCCAGGTCTACAGAGCAGTGCAGCATAGTGATTAATGATGCCAGCTTTGGACTAGAATCCCTGGGCTTTGCCAATTGCTGCTTTCTGACCTTGGGAAATTACCTACCTCTCCAGGCCTCAGCTTTGTCATTTTTAAAGTGTGTGTGGGGGTGGGGGGGAGGGGATGGGAGGTTATGCCTACTTAGTAAGTTTGTAATAGGGCTTCCCTGATGGCTTGGACACTAAAGAAACTGCCTGCAATGCAGGAGACCTGGGTTTGATCCCTGGTCAAGAAAGATCCCCTGGAGAAGGGAATGGCTACCCACTCCAGTATTCTTGCCTGGAGAAACTCATGGATAGAGAAGCCTAGCGAGCTACAGTCCATGGGATTGCAGAGTTGGAGACGACAGAGCAACACACACACACACACACACACACACACACGGGGTTAAATTAGCTAACATATGTGAAACATTTAACATAGTACAGCAAGAGCCAAATAAATGGTAATGATTGTTATTATTAATATTTTTGCTACGGTGTTGTGTGTGTGTGTGTGTGTGTGTGTGTTTCTAAATACTCTTTGGCTAAAATAACTTTGAAGAAACCGGAAGGCAACCTCTTGCCATTTTAATCGGAGCCTGTTTTTGAAGAATGCCGCTTACCTTCCTAGTCTGATAAGGCCCTTAATCAGTGACTTATTTATACTGATAAGCTCTGTCTTCCTTTGGCGCAGAAGCTGATCCTAACGCAGGCAGGGTGTTTGGTTTCCCACGACACCTCTGAATAAAATGCCATTTCCTCAGGAATAGCTAGAAATACCGATGCTAATTTTTCCTGTGCTCGGGAAAAGCAAGAGCGCTCCCACTGCGGTGGGCTGCAGGAGCTCTCCAGAAGCATTATGTCATCCTAATTTGCACTGCCAGGGGATGAGCTCATGGGGCGGGGTCTCGCAGGGCAGCTGTGCGGGCCCCTTACTTGTAGGATGTGCGTCCCCCTGCCGCCCCTCCCTCGCTGCCCCCTCCACCCACCTCCTGCCGCAGGCGCCGGCGCCAAAGAGGGGCACTGCGAGACGAATGCTTTAAAACGGAGGTGAAGTCCTGCAAAATATAACCAGGCATCAGAGGGCACACAATAAAGGCAAACTGTGCCTTTTTGTTATTTTGTATTAAAAAAACAAACACACGGTTGCAGAACTGTGGTCAGTGAGAAGAGACATGTGTTAGTTGTCTTTGCTTCGCCTCTTTGTCCGCAGCAGCCTTTCCCCTTTTCTGCTTCAAACAACAGCTTGATCTATGACTGAACCCAGGCTGAATCTGTGTTGTGTGCGTGTTAGTCGCCCAGTTGGGTCCGACTATTTGCAGCCCGGTGGACTGTAGCCCCTCAGGTTCCTCTGTCCATGGGATTTCCCAGGTAAGAATACTGGAGTGGGTTGTCGTTTCCTTCTCCAGGGGATCCTCCTTACCCACGGATCGAACCCAGGTCTCCTGCTTGATCTCAGAGGATCACGAATCTGGTCCTGAGCCATGGCTGGGGCAAGAGAGAAATAGAGGAGCCATTTCCCACATTCTTTTCCTTATCATATGTATTGTGAGTGTATTTACATTCCTGCTAATCTACCAGAGATCCTTGGCTCTCTGGCTGTGTAAAGAGGGATTAAACATACAGACTTTAGCTTCAGAAATCCTGAGCCTGGATCTCAACACAGACACATGTGCTATTTTTAGGATGGTGAGAATTGTCACCTCTCCAAGCCTCAATTTCTCCACCTGTAAAATGGGGATAATAGTCAAGCCTAGATCAAAAGTGTGCTGCAGACATTAAATGACTGTTGCATTATAATCACTAAGCACAGTGCCTGGTCCATGAAATGTGCTCAATCCATGTGAGTGATCATTAATAAAATATATATGCTCTACTGCTTTATTAACCATTCACTGCAATAGAAACCTTTCATTTATATTTCAAGTATATACTGAAATAGAATCATATACTGAACCCCCCACATACCTATCACTCCACTTCAACAATTATCAACATTTTGGCAGCTTTGTTTCACTTATTCTCCACCCTTTCAAGTATTTTAAGGGTAAATCCCAAGTATTAAATCATTGTATCTGTAGTACTTGAGTGTGTGTGTATAAGGAAAGCCCCAGTGGCTTGGTGGTAAAGATCTGCCTACAGTGCAGGAGACGCAGGAGACTCGGATTCAATCTCTGGTTTAGGAAGATCCCCTGGAGGAGGAAATGGCTATCCACTCCAGTATTCTTGCCTGGGAAATCCTATGGACAGAAGAGCCTGGCAGCCACAGTTCATGGGGTTGCAGAGTCGGAGGTGGCTGAGCACACACACACACACACCTGTAATACTTGAGTATGTAATACTTTAACTGAAAAGGATTTTATTTTTAATTTAACCCTACAAAGTTAAAATAGTTCCTGATTATCATCTAATGTCCAGTCATTATTCAGATTTCCCCAATTGTTCAAAAATGTCTTTTTATACCTTAAAAAAAATCACAGAAAACATGCTTAGACTTTTTAAGAGGTTTCTAAATATATGGATTCTTGGCTTTTTCAGAGCTAAATTTCAAACATTAGTAAACACAAATATTGATATTTATGCAGTAGGACCAAAACAGATTACTAATTTGTTTTTGTCAATTGTTAATTTGAATGATTTATCTTAGAGTAAGAGATTCTGTACTGATTAGAATGACAAATAATAAACGTTTGTTAATTTTTTAGTCATTAGTTTTATATTTGTGATTTGGATGGCCAATATTTTGATGTGCTCATTATCTAAACTTTAAAATCTTACTTAAACTGGCACTTAGTGTATAAGTAAAATCATAATTTATTCTTTTTGCTGCATATTTTCATTAGCTTATTTCCTCTTAATTTAATGTCTGTAATTCACTGTTTGGTAGAAATTTACTTAGAAAAAATTTTAGCATTCAGTTTGCCAATAGCTGTTCTTGGTTAAATGTAAACATTTAATTTAACTTTCAGAAAATATATCTTTTCCCATTTAAGGGAAAGCCCTGTGTGCACCCTGATGTATTTAAATTCATATAATCAGTGTTACAGTAAGTCTCCAGGGAGGCATGAATTATGTCCACAAAAAATTTATGTACAGTCTATTTTTCATGAAGGATATAGTCTCTCACTTCTGAGCATAAGTTCCCATCATGACATCATATCCTTCTTTGACAAGTCAAGGTCACTCCAAGGCTCTCTGGTCTGGCCTCATTCCTTCCCTAGCAGTATCCCCATAACTTTTTCGTTCCCTTATCCCCCATATACCTGAGACTCCAGCTGTGTTGGACAACTGGCCATTCTCTGCTTTTCCATCCCTGCACTTCTCTCAAGCTATTCCACATATCTGAGGTGGAGTTGCTGAATTTAGTGCATAGAAATACAGAAGGCCCAGTTAATTTTGAATCTCAGGTACACAATGAATACATTTTTAGTATAAGCATATCCCTGATATTCCATGCAATGTACTGTACTAATACAAAAATGTTATTCACTGTTTATATGAAATTCAAATTTGACAAGAGTTCTGGGTTTTATCTGATGGTGCTAACCTAAGGAAACTTTTCAAGGGCTGGCTTTTCCTTCCAGAAGCCTTCCTGAATGCCTTCCCTACACGCTGTTACCACAGCATTTTGCTGGAACCTCTAATTACATACAAAAACACTCTAGTATTTTTTTAACTGGTCATATGTGTGTGTGTCTCTTTACCACTTCATAACACAAACACTGTGTCTTATGTCTAGAGTTCTAGGATTTAGCATTTACACCTCACTCTGTCTTTCCACTCCAAGGGTTGGATAACATTAACCCCTCATAGTATTTTTCTCACTGCTCTTGGGTTTGTTTTGTTTTCTCCATGTAAACTTGTATGGCCTATATTCACTGTTATTCATTCCTAACCATGTACCACTCACTGTGATAAGCAGTGGAGGTAAAGAGTGAATTAGATAAGTTTCTGATCATTAGGAGCTCACGTGTTGTCAGAGTAGAAACACATAACTCATGGTGTCAAAGTAGAAACACGTAACTAGGTAGGTATTTTGGTAGGTCTGATGTGTTTGATAAATAGTTATTAAAAGCTCAATACATGCCAGGCAGGCAGTGTTCTAGGCACTGAGCTTGCAACTGTGTACAAGGAAAGCCTATGTTTCCCTAGAGTTCCTTTCCTGAAGAAGGACTATCCAATGGGTAGAGGTGAGTGAGAGTTTCCAGGAAGCCATCCAAGATTTTTCATGAATAGACTGAGTCCTAGAGTGAAGTAGGAGCTTGCTAGACAGGTGAGGGGTGGAAAATGAGCACTCCAAGAAGAAAGCTGGACAAGTACAAAAGAATGGACGGAAAAGCCCAGAATGTGGTCTCTGTAAGGACAGGAACTCGGTCTTGTCTGCACTGATAGACCCCATGCTTGACTTGAGATGGGCGCAGAGGGAGCACTTCATAAACAGTTGCATGAGTGAATGGAGGCAACATGGTGCACTCAGGGAAAAGAAGGGAGTTGGAATGACCAGGGCTGAGAGCTGGGCAGTGTCATTCTAAAAGCCGACAGTGGACAGAAGATGAAGGGCTTCATAAATCACCCTTAGAAATGTGAATTCAAATGATAAACATTGGAGAGACATCAGAAATTTTCAGGTCTGGAATGGTGCAGTTTCATGGAACTTCTGAAGAGGGTGCTTGAATGACATTGTGGACAATGGGTTAAGTGGAGTGGAGACCAGGGAGACCAGTTAAGNGGATAGAGTAGTCAGAGAAATCTTGTTGGTTGATTAGATTTCAAGAGGGAGGAAGCTAGTGTGAGATACTTTAGGAATATTAGGCTTGCTAACTTTAAAGTATGCCTATTAACAAATTTATCCAAATGTCATTATGTAAGATGGAAAGGAAACAAACAACAGACAAGGATAGCTGACACTAGAGGACAAAAGCCTATTGGCTTTTATTTTGTTCATTCAACAACTATATGTTGAGTGCTTATTCTTGCCTGGAGAATCCCCTGGACAGAGGAGACTGGCAGGGTCCATGGGCTCGCAAAGAGTCAGACATGACTGAAGCAACTTAGCATCAATAGCATCAGTGTTTTATACTGTAAGAGAGCAGCTAGAAACACAATTCTGGATAAAACAATCTTAAAAAAAATCACAGAAAACATGCTTAGACTTTTTAAGAGGTTTCTAAATATATGGATTCTTGGCTTTTTCAGAGCTAAATTTCAAACATTAGTAAACACAAATATTGATATTTATGCAGTAGGACCAAAACAGATTACTAATTTGTTTTTGTCAGTTGTTAATTTGAATGATTTATCTTAGAGTAAGAGATTCTGTACTGATTAGAATGACAAATAATAAACGTTTGTTAATTTTTTAGTCATTAGTTTTATATTTGTGATTCGGATGGCCAATATTTTGATGTGCTCATTATCTAAACATGACTTTAAAATCTTACTTAAACTGGCACTTAGTGTATAAGTAAAATCATAATTTATTCTTTTTGCTGCATATTTTCATTAGCTTATTTCCTCTTAATTTAATGTCTGTAATTCACTGTTTGGTAGAAATTTACTTAGAAAAAATTTTAGCATTCAGTTTGCCAATAGCTGTTCTTGGTTAAATGTAAACATTTAATTTAACTTTCAGAAAATATATCTTTTCCCATTTAAGGGAAAGCCCTGTGTGCACCCTGATGTATTTAAATTCATATAATCAGTGTTACAGTAAGTCTCCAGGGAGGCATGAATTATGTCCACAAAAAATTTATGTACAGTCTATTTTTCATGAAGGATATAGTCTCTCACTTCTGAGCATAAGTTCCCATCATGACATCATATCCTTCTTTGACAAGTCAAGGTCACTCCAAGGCTCTCTGGTCTGGCCTCATTCCTTCCCTAGCAGTATCCCCATAACTTTTTCGTTCCCTTATCCCCCATATACCTGAGACTCCAGCTGTGTTGGACAACTGGCCATTCTCTGCTTTTCCATCCCTGCACTTCTCTCAAGCTATTCCACATATCTGAGGTGGAGTTGCTGAATTTAGTGCATAGAAATACAGAAGGCCCAGTTAATTTTGAATCTCAGGTACACAATGAATACATTTTTAGTATAAGCATATCCCTGATATTCCATGCAATGTACTGTACTAATACAAAAATGTTATTCACTGTTTATATGAAATTCAAATTTGACAAGAGTTCTGGGTTTTATCTGATGGTGCTAACCTAAGGAAACTTTTCAAGGGCTGGCTTTTCCTTCCAGAAGCCTTCCTGAATGCCTTCCCTACACGCTGTTACCACAGCATTTTGCTGGAACCTCTAATTACATACAAAAACACTCTAGTATTTTTTTAACTGGTCATATGTGTGTGTGTCTCTTTACCACTTCATAACACAAACACTGTGTCTTATGTCTAGAGTTCTAGGATTTAGCATTTACACCTCACTCTGTCTTTCCACTCCAAGGGTTGGATAACATTAACCCCTCATAGTATTTTTCTCACTGCTCTTGGGTTTGTTTTGTTTTCTCCATGTAAACTTGTATGGCCTATATTCACTGTTATTCATTCCTAACCATGTACCACTCACTGTGATAAGCAGTGGAGGTAAAGAGTGAATTAGATAAGTTTCTGATCATTAGGAGCTCACGTGTTGTCAGAGTAGAAACACATAACTCATGGTGTCAAAGTAGAAACACGTAACTAGGTAGGTATTTTGGTAGGTCTGATGTGTTTGATAAATAGTTATTAAAAGCTCAATACATGCCAGGCAGGCAGTGTTCTAGGCACTGAGCTTGCAACTGTGTACAAGGAAAGCCTATGTTTCCCTAGAGTTCCTTTCCTGAAGAAGGACTATCCAATGGGTAGAGGTGAGTGAGAGTTTCCAGGAAGCCATCCAAGATTTTTCATGAATAGACTGAGTCCTAGAGTGAAGTAGGAGCTTGCTAGACAGGTGAGGGGTGGAAAATGAGCACTCCAGGAAGAAAGCTGGACAAGTACAAAAGAATGGACGGAAAAGCCCAGAATGTGGTCTCTGTAAGGACAGGAACTCGGTCTTGTCTGCACTGATAGACCCCATGCTTGACTTGAGATGGGCGCAGAGGGAGCACTTCATAAACAGTTGCATGAGTGAATGGAGGCAACATGGTGCACTCAGGGAAAAGAAGGGGGTTGGAATGACCAGGGCTGAGAGCTGGGCAGTGTCATTCTAAAAGCCGACAGTGGACAGAAGATGAAGGGCTTCATAAATCACCCTTAGAAATGTGAATTCAAATGATAAACATTGGAGAGACATCAGAAATTTTCAGGTCTGGAATGGTGCAGTTTCATGGAACTTCTGAAGAGGGTGCTTGAATGACGTTGTGGACAATGGGTTAAGTGGAGTGGAGACCAGGGAGACCAGTTAAGTGTCTATTGTTTTAGAAGGATGGACAAGAGCCGGTATTAAGCAGTGGTGGTGAAACATCAAAATGAGAGAAAGATTTTAGGGTTATTTCTAAAGTAAAAGCAGTAAAAATTTGGATCCATTGAGTATAAGTGTTCAAGAATGGGGGTGGGGGAGTAGGGGACAAGGCCTGCTTGTTCCTGCAGAGCTCCCAGGTTTATGCCTTCTACAACCGTCTGGACAAGATTCCATTAGGCAAGGAGTCCCCAACCTCTGGGATCTGGTGCCTGATGATCTGACGTGGAGCTGATGTAATAATGACAAAAGTAAAGTGGACAATAAATTCAATGCTCATGAATCATCCTGAATCCATCCCTCCCACCCAGGTTGGTGGAAAAATTGTCTTCCACAGAACGGATCCATGGTGCTGAAAAGGTTGGGGACCGCTGCATTGGAGCACAGGAGGAGGACAGTTTTAGAAGATCTAGACAGGAAGACATGTGGGGGAATCATCAGTGACCATTGAGAGTTAAAGCCATGATAATGGACGAAGCTAGCGAAGAGTGAGAGTATAAAATTAAATCAGAAGGGGGCCTGGAAAATGCCATTTTGCAGATACGTATTTGTCACATTTATGTATCTTCAGATGGTTCAGTTCAGTTCAGTCACTCAGTCATGTCTGACTCTTTGTAATCCAATGGACTGCAGCACACCAGGCCTCCCTGTCCATGACCAACTCCTAGGGTTTACTCAAACTCATGTCCATTGTATTGGTGATGCCATCCAACCATTTCATCCTCTCATCCCTTTCTCCTCCTGCCTTCAATCTTTCCCAGCATCAGGGTCTTTTCAAATGAGTCAGTTCTTCACATCAGTTGGTGAAAGTATTGGAGTTTCAGCTTCAGCATCAGTCCTTCCGTTGAATATTCAGGACTGATTTCCTTTAGGATGGACTGGTTGGATCTCCTTGTACTCTCAAGAGTCTTCTCCAACACCACAGTTCAAAAGCATCAATTCTTCAGGGCTCAGCTTTCTTTACAGTCCAACTCTCACATCCATACATGACTACTAGAAAAACCATAGCTTTGACTAGATGGACCTTTGTTGGCAAAGTAATGTCTGCTTTTTAATACCACTGTCTAGGTTGGTCATAGCTTTTCTTCCAATGAGCAAGCGTCTTTTAATTTCATGGCTGCAGTCACCACCTGCAGTGATTTTGGAGGCCAAGAAAATAAAGTCTGTCACTGTTTCCTTTGTTTCCCCATCTATTTGCCATGAAGTGATGGGACCAGATGCCATGATCTTAGTTTTTTGAATGTTGAGTTTTAAGCCATCTTTTTCACTCTCTTCTTTCACTTTCATCAAGAGGCTCCTTAGTTCTTCTTCGAGTTCACGCTCACCATAAGGGTGGTGTCATCTGCATATCTGAGGTTATTGATATTTCTCCCAGCAGTGATTGAGTGAGCCCAAACCAGGCATCAGCTTGGAAAGAGAATAGCGAGTCATTAATACAGCCTTGCTGTTCTATATCCAGAATGTTTTTATAAAATGGGAGAGTCATTGGTTTTATTTGATTTACTGTTGACACTATCTCTGACTTCCTAAAGAAAGCTCTCTTAACCCCTTTCTAACCACCTCCTGCCTATTTCATCAGGTTTGTTAAAGACCATTTGAATACAGTCTACAAAGTAATTTGCATAGATGGAAGAGAAAAAGAAATGAAATTCCAAAAATCACAAGATAATTATTAATGATGAAAAATATTATTTAAAAGCAATCCCTTTTAAGAATCTTCAAAGCAATTCTATTTTTATGTACGTGCATAAAGATAATATGTTTCTACCTAAAGGTTTGCAATAACTTAGGAATTGTAGAAGCTGATAAGAGTCAGGGTGTGAGTCACCACCAAATAGCATTTCCCTCATTAATAACGAAGCTATGATAAAGGTTTTTGAAACCTTAGAACAATAGAATGTCTGTTCACTGACTTCCTGGAAGCGCTAGTGGTAAAGAGCCTGCCTGCCAGTGCCTAGTACAGGAGACTTAAGAGACACGGGTTCAGTCCCTGGGTTGGTAAGATGCCCTGGAGACGGAAATGGCAACACACTCAAGCATTCTTGCCTAGAGAATTCCATGGACAGAGGAGCGGGCTATAGCCCATGGGGTCGCAAAGAGTCGTGCATGACTGAAGTGACTTATCACAGCACTCAAATAACCAGTGCTTTTCATTTGAAGCTTAAACTCAAAACTGCCAGGCTACTCTCTCGATGAGGGTATTGAAGACTTTTTGTTCATGATTTCTGAGCAAAGTTTNGGTTGGATGGCATCACTGACACAATGGACATGAGTTTGAGTAAGCTCTGGGAGTTGGTGATGGACAGGGAAGCCTGGCGTGCTGCAGTCCATGGGGTTACACAGTGTCAGACATGACTAAGCGACTGAACTGAACTGAGCTGAACACAGTGTCTGGCCTGTAGGTATTGCTTGAACAGAGATATGCAAATTAAGTGTTAAATTTTGAGAAAACTAAATTTACTTTGGAATGATGTAACTTTAAGGAAATAGAAACAGGAAGAAACTTGAGGTTCCTTAATATAAAAAGGAAGGAAATATGCAAATGTTACAGTCTGAATATCTTAGATGGGCTAAATAAAAGCGGGGAGTTAGGGAAGAATGGAAGGTTCAATAGCAGAGAATAGAACTGCTCACAGATACTTTGTATTAGAAGTTGCACTGGGGTTTTTCTGTTAAATTAAAATATATTGATATTTACAGTGTTCACAATTCTCTGTGATGTACCTAAAGGAATTCTGAGAATTTTTTAAAAGGCACACTATAATGAGAGAAATACACGTCATTTTTGGCAAAAATTAGGAGAGCTTGTTCAGAGTTGCAGAAAACACTTTAATATTCATTTTCACCAGGTATACAATTATTTATTATGCTTTTGTAACCAAACTGGCTAAGCAGCTTTTGAACACTAAGAGGTGCATTGGATCATTCCTGACTTGCCGTTTCTAAAATAATAACCATAGCTTATTATTTAACATTTATAGTCCTGCAGAAAACCTCTTAACATGCTTGCCTGATCAGTTAATCAAAGAAACTTATTAAAGAAGAAAATAATAAAAATGCTATAGAAGTGTAGTATTGGTCGCTCAATCATGTCCAACTCTGTGACCCCATGGACTGTAGCCTCCCAGGCTCCTCTGTTCATGGAATTCTCCAGGCAAGAGTATTGGAGTGGATTGCCATTCCCTCCTCCAAAAATGGTATATAGGGGCCTTATAAATTCTATTCTTAATTCAAAATCATGATCTTTGAGTAGAGGTTTACTTATTACGAATATAGACTCTGGAGCAAGAGTGCTTGGCTGTGTCATTATTAGATGCGTGAACTCTAGCAGTTACTGTCTCTCCATCTCTGTTTCCTCATCTGTAAAATGGGAATAAAAAGCTATCTACCTCATGGGGTTGTTGTGGGGATTAACTAATGAGTACAAATTAGTTAGGTAGGACCATTCCTGGCACATGGAACTGTGTTAATTAACCTCTAATAAGTGTTAATTATCCTCTAATAAGTGTTAATTATTATTGCATAAATCATGCATTGTATAAAATATTTAGTTGTCATTGAAAGTGAAACAAGAATTTAAAGACATTTACCAAGCAAGATAAGTGCCTAACTTAAAGATTTTTCCAGTCTGTTATAATGTTTTGTAGCATCTAGCAGGTGATTAATTGTTAAAGCAACTTGCCTTTTTCAAAGCAATTAACTTAGTTTTTAATAGAAATGACCCGTTACTACACTCCGTCACTTGTACATACACCTTCTAACAACTGATCTGAGAATATATTGGCTATCAGAAAAGGGGAGTTCTTTCTGTCTGTATCCCAAAGCACTTTGTCCCACTTTATCAAAAAAGGCAACTTTTCATCTATCTATAAATTACTCTTCCCCAGTAGCTCAACTGGTAAGGAATCCACCTGCAATGCAGGGGACCCTGGTTTGATTCTTGGGTTGGAAAGTTTCCCTGGAGAAGCAATAGGCAACACACTCCCATATTCTTGCCTGGAGAATCCCCATGGACAGAGGAACCTGGCAGGCTACAGTCCAAAGGGTCGCAAAGAGTTGGACACGACTGAGTGACTAAGCACAGCATAGCACATAAATTATTCTAGTGTAGTAAGATCTCCAGGGTGGTAACTGGAGTCAATTAGAAAAATTACTGTTGGTGTCAGAAAAAGTGAATGACTCTGAGTATTGGATTTAAAAAGTTCTTTTGCAATTTAAGAGGTTTCCAGTTCTTTGGTTTCAAGAGAACTGAAGGAGAATCTAATCAAGTCAGATCATTAAAAAGTTTTTGATGATTCAGTACTGTGACATTTGGCATTTATCTCTCTTGAAAGCAATTTCATTAATTGAGTGACTCAGATATAATGGGCTTCCCAAGTGGCTCAGTGGTAAAGAATCTGCCTGCCAATGCCGGAGACACAGGTTTGATTCCTGGGTCAGGCAGCTCTCCTGGAGGAGGGCATGGCACCCCACTCCAGTATTCTTGCTTGGAAAATCCCATGGCCAGAGGAGCCTAGAGGGCTACAGTCCATGGGGTCACAAAGAATTGGACGTGACCGTGACTGAGCATGCTCGCATGATATATTGAAACTCTTTCTCTTCCTATTTACCTGTCTATGTGTACAAGTTTTTTTCAGTGCTCACATTAAAAATGAAAAATGGGAATAAAAATGCTGCTGAATAGTGTCTCATTCTCATAATATATAATATTTTCCGCAGACAGATAATTAACTTAAAAATCCTATATCTCATTAGAGATGTGGTTTCAATAAAGCTGTACTTTATATTCACTTGTTTATCAAAATTTTAGTGTGTTGTGTTGGTCAAATGAGTACTACTAATCATTTTAAATATAGCTTACACCAGAAAAAATGTTAAGTACTCAGAATCATGATCACAGGAATGCAAAATATTTTAATTTAAATTTATAAATATATTTTTCTTACAGAGAAGTATGGTGGGATGATCAATAAAAATCTTTAAAGCATAAATATATTAGGATAAAGTTCTATGCACAAAGTGGAATGGATACTGAACTAAAAGGAAAAGGAGCAATTAGAATTTATGCCAGTTAAAAAGTTTGTGTATTATAAAAAATGGATGATGGTAAGTATTAAATCTCTATGGTATTTAGATGCTATTGGATACTTTAGAAGTAATGCTACAGCTTTTTTTTTTTTATCAAACTAACAATATTATTATTTAAATTACTATTAAATTACTATTTAAATCTATAATGTAAAATGTAAGATGTCAACTTTAAAATGTGTGAGGGAGTGCATGGTTTTCAAAATTCTCCAAACTTTGCTCAGAAATCATGAACAAAAAGTCTTCAATACCCTCATCTAGAGAGTAGCCTGGCAGTTTTGAGTTTAAGCTTCAAATGAAAAGCACTGGTTATTTGAGTGCTGTGATAAGTCACTTCAGTCATGCACGACTCTTTGCGACCCCATGGGCTATAGCCCGCTCCTCTGTCCATGGAATTCTCTAGGCAAGAATGCTTGAGTGTGTTGCCATTTCCGTCTCCAGGGCATCTTACCAACCCAGGGACTGAACCCGTGTCTCTTAAGTCTCCTGTACTAGGCACTGGCAGGCAGGCTCTTTACCACTAGCGCTTCCAGGAAGTCAGTGAACAGACATTCTATTGTTCTAAGGTTTCAAAAACCTTTATCATAGCTTCGTTATTAATCAGGGAAATGCTATTTGGTGGTGACTCACACCCTGACTCTTATCAGCTTCTACAATTCCTAAGTTATTGCAAACCTTTAGGTAGAAACATATTATCTTTATGCACGTACATAAAAATAGAATTGCTTTGAAGATTCTTAAAAGGGATTGCTTTTAAATAATATTTTTCATCATTAATAATTATCTTGTGATTTTTGGAATTTCATTTCTTTTTCTCTTCCATCTATGCAAATTACTTTGTAGACTTCATATAAGTTAAATAAGCAGGGTGACAATATACAGCCTTGATATACTCCTTTCCTGATTTGGAACCAGTTTATTTTTCCAACCAAAAAACAAAATGCTTTGTCCCTCATGGCTTATAGTTGAGAAAAAGGTGTGAGCAACTGAATCCAAAATCAAATATGAAAAGTGATACAAGTGGGACAGTAAATGTTCTTTGTGAAAGGTGTGCTGGCAGAGCCTGGAAGATGAGGTGGCATCTAATATCAGCCCCTGTGTTGTAAATGCCTGACCTCTCTGCCTGGCCCAGGAGCTTCTGATTGCCTGGTTGGTGGACTGATGACTTCACTAACTCCCTTGATGGTGAGCTGGTTGGCTGAGATCAATGAGATTCACCAAAGGGCAATAGCTGGTTAACCTTTGAATAGCTAATTGCAGGGCTTTCTTACCAGCTTTTAAGTTTTTCCTTCTGGATGAGAAAGTGGGGCTGATGGAAACTGTCCTTCTATTTCCTACATTATCACTGAGGGAAATGAGACGAGCTTTCTGCTGGGTTCCCTTCTGTCTTACTGCTTTGGCAGCTGGTGGTTCAGACAGTAAAGAATCTACCTGCAGTGCAGGAAACCTGGGTTCAATCCCTGGGTTGGGAAGATCCCCTGGAGAAGGGAATGGCAACCCACTCCAGTATTCTTGNAGGGAAATGAGACGAGCTTTCTGCTGGGTTCCCTTCTGTCTTACTGCTTTGGCAGCTGGTGGTTCAGACAGTAAAGAATCTACCTGCAGTGCAGGAAACCTGGGTTCAATCCCTGGGTTGGGAAGATCCCCTGGAGAAGGGAATGGCAACCCACTCCAGTATTCTTGCCTGGAGAATTCCATGGACAGAGGAGCCTGGCAGGCTTCGGTCCATTGGGTCACAAAGAGTTGGACACAACTGAGCGACTAACTGCCGCTGCTAGGTATGGTTGAAAGGTAAAGACCACAGGCAGCCGGAGAACGACTCCTTACCTTCCCAGATACTTAGCCTTCTCCATGCTGAGTCACTAACATTGAACATTGTGGAATAATATAGGAGGAAATTTATATAGGAAGTTCTTGTGGCCAAAACAGAAACTACTCTACTAACTAGTCTTGAAAATTCAGTTCATACTTTAGCACTTCCTGATAGCTCAGTTGGTAAAGAATCTGCCTGCAATGTAGGAGATCCTGGTTCCATTCCTGGGTCTGGAAGATCCACTGGAGAAGGGATAGGCTACCCACTCTAGTATTCTTGGGATTCCCTTGTGGCTCAGCTTGTAAAGAATCCGACTGCAGTGCAAGAGACCTGGGTTCGATCCCTGGGTTGGGAAGGCCCCCCTGGAAAAGGGAAAGGCTACCCACTCCAGTATTCTTGCATGGAGAATTCCGTAGACTGTATAGTTTAGAGGGGTTGCAAAGAGTTGGACACGACTGAGCAGCTTTCACTTTCATGTACAAACATGTATAAAAAGAAAGTTCAGGAGTTCTCTCATAACCTGCGTGACCTTGACTGAAACTCTGAGAGAAGGAAGGAAAAAGGACAGAAAATAGAAGCGGCTTGGCGGCTGGGGCTGAAAGCCTTAGGACTGACTTCCAGTGGATGTGGGACACAGAAATGTACATCTCCTTGAAGGGGCTTGACAACCCCAGATGCAACCTGGGCTGAGGCTGATGCCCAAGGGAGTCATGTCTGGTGATGGAAGAAGGCACCAGAGATCACCAACAGAGGACACTGGTGTCCTAGGAAGAGCTTGAGTTTGAGAGGCAGACAGACAGACTTGAAGGTAAACCTGAGTTTTACCAGTTAATTCCCATGCAGTCTTGGAAAAAAGAGCATCTTTAAAGCTCTTCCCTTTTCCCATGGTATGTGAGGATGAAATGACACAGCGTGTATAGAATATAAGACTAATGACTGTATCCCATCAGTAATGGTTCTTTCCATGTTAAGTAAGCTAAGAGATTTCCTCAAACAATCTCTTCTATGGAAGCCACTCTAGGCTGGAAGGTAGACGCAGTTCTCTGACTGGAGTTGGCTCGTTGCTCATGTACTCAGTAACCTATCAATACTTCTGTCAGTGACCTGCTTTCTCCCAGCCCTCAGCTCCTAACATAGTTCCTAAAAACAAAGTGGTAAACAAACCTCTTTGGAGTTAAACAGCCACAAACTAGCCAAAATGCTTGATGAAAAGGAAGAAGAGACCCTCAGAGATTTGTGGAAGCTGGAAACATCTTCGAGCACATATCAAAGACCTCCCCCAAATCTGCTATTTACAAGACAAGTCATGGTTCCTTTGTCCCATCTCCTTAAAGCTTTGTGATAATTGACCTGTGTCACACTGTGAAAAGAGTAACCCTGCCATTATTGGCCTAGCAACTAAGAGTTATCTGTGTACTAATCAGTAGTTATTGTTACTTTGATCTTTCCTGGAAGCATTCCATGGAAGCTTGTCAGATTGCTTTTGTACTGTCATGCAGAGCACACTAGGTAGTCTTTGATAACAATCAAGACATCACTAACCAAGAGCTCCCTCTGTTGACTTTAAACCTTAAAAAAAATTTTATTATCTAATTGAAACCAATGGCAATATATAGAACGCCCACTCAGTGCAGGAAACTAAGTCACTAAAGAATACAAAGATGAAGAGAGTAGCTCTTGCCTACTGGAAGGAACAGGCCTGTGTATATGAAAAGCTAAAATACAGTACTGTACAAAAATTATATCCACTAGCTTTTGGCACAAAAATATGAAAGAGCAAACCAACCGCAGTTATATATCCTCACTCACTCATATAGGCTGGTCGGGGGGTCAACTGATCTAGACTGGATTTAGTAGGGCTGGGTGTCAAACTGCAGGTTGGGTTTGGGTTTGATCCATATGACTCTCCTCCTCTTTGGACCAACAAGCTAGCCAGAGCATATTCTTCTCACAGTGATGGCGAAATGGCCACAGGGTAGAACGGAAAATTGCAATGACCCCCCTTGAAGCCTAACGTCAGAACTGGCACACCCAAAACAATGGGCTGAGGAAGAATGCTCAGCCTCTAGAGCAGGAGGCCCCCTGCTCCAGGAACGAATGCCTGATGATCTGAGGAGGAGCTGATGTAACAATAATAGAAATAAACTGCACAATAAATATAATGCACTTGAATCATCCCCGAATCATCCCCAAACCGTCCCCACCCCCTTGGTCCATGGAAAAATGGTCTTTCACGAAACCTGTCTCTGGTGCCAAAAAAGTTGGGGACTGCTGCTCTAGAGAATAGAGAAGTATCAGTTCAAAAAGGGCATGGATTCAGGGGAAAGTGAGGGCCTGGGAAGAATGATGTCAGCTGCCACAATAATATAATAGAATTTCAAAGTGTTGGGGGACATAATATAGAGGATAATTGATGTTAGCTGGGGAAATCAGTTTTCACTTTCTGGAGAACATGGAGTTTGAGAAAACTTAAAGAGCAGGTAGGATATGGATTAGCCAAGATGAGGGGTTGTGTACTCCAGGTAGAGTGAACTCCATTGAGAACATTATAGACAACACTGACTTTAATAAGTGAATGAAAAATCTCTAGGGGATGGCAACTTTGTGAATGCTCCAAAGTGTTTTCCTAGAAAAATTCACCTGTGCACACTTCAACATTTATGTGCCAGGTTAGCCCTGTTCTTGTCTTCCGTGGTGGCTCAGACAGTAAAGAATCTGCCTGCAATGCAGGAGATCCATGTTCGACTCCTGGGTTGGGGAGACCCCCTGGAGGAGGGCATATCAATCCACTCTAGTATTCTTGCCTGGAGAACTCCATGGACAGGCTACAGTCTGTGAGGTCACAAAGAGTCTGACATGATTGAGCAACAAACACTTTCACTTTTCACTTTAAGGTGAGAATTGGACTGTAGTTGGACTTAAAATATTTCAGATATATGTTTTCTACTTAAACTTTTCCCTACCAAGGGGGCTTTTACATTACCTCAAAGTATCCAGAGAAGCTTAAACACTAGAGCTATTTAAAGAGTATGGAATGCCTTTGCAACTTACAAATGGAAGTGTGATAAAGTTTAAGCAGTGTTTTAATTGGCTTTTCTTAGTTTTCCCTGAGGCAGATAAACCAAACTAGCAGAAGAAGCTGACAGTGAATAACAGCAAGTAACAAATCTTGCTGATCTGGCTCTTAGATATTGTTCTTGACAGCACATGCCTACAGTGTAGAATTTAATATAAAGCTCCTTCAGTAGATATAGCTGATGAATATTGTAATCCCACTTTGAATAGACTCTTGAGTTCTTGTTTCCAGGTTTTAGGAATAAATGTGAAATCTTGATACAAAACAGAGGCCAGTGCCCAAAATGTAACTCGTTTGCTTGAAATTGTTAAGTTATGAACAAAAAAGGACTTCCTTGGTAACTCAGACAGTAAAGAATCTGCCTGCAATGTGGGAGACTCAGGTTCGATCCCTGGGTTGGGAAGATCTCCGGGAGAAGGAAATGCCAACCCACTCCAGTAGTTATTCTTGCCTGGAAAATCCCATGGACAGAGGAGCCTGGTGGGCCACAGTCCACGGGGTCCCAGAGAGTTGAACACGACTGAGCGACTAACACACATGAACAAAAAGAGACAAAATGACTCAAAATGGATGAGTTGAAGTTTCTGGATGTGCAGTTAGGTGTCTATTCAAAAACTCCTGTGGATCAGGTCCTGATGTAGCTAGTTTCCTCTGAGTGATCAGTGTCAGCTGCAGTATTTAAGGATGCTCAATGTCTTCTTGATTACTCTGGCTCCAGAGCTGGAAGGCTCAGATGTCTTTGAGTGAGCCAAGGATAGAGGGTCTCAGATGCTCTAAGATGTTTTCTGTGAGTCACTGACTTCTTTTTAAATGATCCGATTTCCTTTGACCCTGTCAAGGGAAAGAAGTATTTTAGAAAGCAGAATGGGCAGAAGGAGATGGATCCTGTTAAGTGTTGGAGACAATCCTAAGGTTTTCTGACCTACAAGCACCAACAAGTCCTTTGGAGTTCATGTATGCATGCCAAGTCGCTTCAGTCGTGTCCGACTCTGCGACCCTATGGACTGTAGCCCACCAGGCTCCTCTGTCCATGGGATTCTACAGGCAAGAGTCCTGGAGTGGGTTGCCATGCCCTCCTCTAGGGGATCTTCCCAACTCAGGGATCAAACCTAAGTCTCTCAGTCTTCTGCATTGGCAGGTGGTTTCTTTACCACTAGCACCACCTGGGAAGCCTTAAACTCCCATTAATTCTAATATGTATGAAACTTAGTTTAATGCTCTATTCCTGGTGTATGTAATTAAAGAGGAAAGAAATTAAGTGATATCAAGAAAGTCCCTTTGAAAAGAGCTGGTAGAAGTCCCCAGACCCTTGTCACGAGGGATTCCTCGCCTGTTAACCTCAGAATCGGACTTAGCAGATCTTAACATAGGCCATTCATTAGAGTCTCCTGCTGCTGCCGCTGCTGCTAAGTCACTTCAGTCGTGTCCGACTCTGTGCGACCCCATAGATGGCAGCCCACCAGGCTCCCCCATCCCGGGATTCTCCAGACCAGAACACTGGAGTGGGTTTCCATTTCCTTCTCCAATGCATGAAAGTGAAAAGTCAAAATGAAGTCGCTCAGTCGTGTCCGACTCTTAGCAACCCCGTGGACTGCAGCCCACCAGGCTCCTCCGTCCATTGGATTCTCCAGGCAAGAGTACTGGAGTGGGGTGCCATTGCCTTCTCCAGAGTCTCCTAGGAAGTTTTAAAACTATCAGTGCTCCAGGCCCACCCTAGAAATTCTGATTTAATTAGTGTGGGATGGAGCTGGACATCTGGACAAGGAGGTCTAATGTGTGTAAGGTAAGGGGGATACAGGTTTAGACCGATTTTTTTTCTTTCTTATTTTTTAAATTAGTTAATTTATTTTAATTGGAGGCTAGTCACTTTACAATATTGTGGTGGTTTTTGCCATACATTGACATGAATCAGCCATGGGTGTACATGTCCCACATCCTGACCCCCTCCCACCTCCCTCCCCACCCCATCCTTCTGAGTTATCTCAGAGCACCGGTTTTGAGTGCCCTGCTTCAAGCATCAAGCTTGCACTGGTCATCTATTTTACATATGGTAAATGTTTCAGTGCTATTCTCTCAAATCATCACTCCTTTGCCTTCTCCCACAGAGTTCAAAAGTCTGTTCTTTACATCTGTGTCTCTTTTACTGTCTCATATATAGGGTCATCATTACCATCTTTCTAAATTCCATATATATGCATTAATATACTGTATTAGTGTTTCTCTTTCTGACTTATTTCACTCTGTATAATAGGCTCTAGTTTCATCCACCTCATTATAGCTGACTCAAATGTGTTCTTTTTTTTATAGCTGAGTAGTATTCCATTGTGTACATGTATCACAACTACCTTATCCCTTTGTCTGCTGATGGACATCTAGGTTGCTTCCATGTCCTGGCTATTATAAACAGTGCTGTAATGAACATTGGGGTACATATATCTCTTTCAATTCAGGTTTCCTCGGTGTGTATGCCCAGCAGTGGGATTACTGGGTCATAAAGCAGTTCTATTTGCAGTTTTTTAAGGAATCTCCACACTGTTCTCCATAGTGGCTGTACTAGTTTGCATTCCCACCAACAGTGTAAGAGGGTTCCCTTTTTTCCACACCTTCTCCAGATTTTATTTTTTGTAGACTTTTGGATCGCAGCCATTCTGACTGGCGTGAGATGGTACCTCATTGTGGTTTTGATTTGCATTTCTCTAATAATGAGTGATGTTGACCATCTTTTCATGTGTTTGTTAGCCATCTGTATGTCTTCTTTGGAGAAATGTCTGTTTAGTTCTTTGGCCCAGTTTTTAATTGGGTCGTTTATTTTTCTGGTATTGAGCTGCATGAGCTGCTTGTGTATTTTGGAGATTAATTCTTTGTCAGTTGTTTCATTTGCTATTATTTTCTCCCGTTCTGAAGGCTGTCTTTTCACCTTGCTTTTAGTTTCCTTTGTTGTGCAAATGCTTTTAAGTTTAATTAGGTCCCATTTGTTTATTTTTGTTTTTATTTCCACTACTATGGGAGGTGGGTCATAGATGATCTAACTGTGATTTATGTCAGAGAGTGTTCTGCCTACATTTTCCTCTCAGAGTTTTATAGTTTCTGTAGACCAGCTTTATAAGGTGGGAGTCTTCTGCCGCTGGAAAGTGGGGAACCTCTCTGGAACCTCTGCCCTCACCCCTCCCTGGGCCTCATACTCCCCTGTCACCCTGCATCCCCCAAAACAGAAGCCTGAAGCCACTATAGAGGGCCAAGGAGCATACCACTCTAATTCAAACACCAAAGTTACCACCCTGAATGAGTTACTGCCTGGGATTATTGTCCCCAAATGCTGTGCCCTCAGGAACCCATTCTGAAGCCCCAATGGGGTCTCAGTGCCCCTCTCATGAGAAAAATAATAAAATGTCCACTTTGAGGAGAGTAAAAATATGCACCTTAGACATTATTGGGGCAATTTAATTCACTTCTTGTGTGGCCTTCATAAATTAATAGTGATCCCAGAAATGCATGCTGCACTTCTGCCCAAGAGAGCTGCTGCTGCTAAGTCACTTCAGTCGTGTCCGACTCTGTGTGACCCCATAGACGGCAGCCCACCAGGCTCCCCCATCCCTGGGATTCTCCAGGCAAGAATACTGGAGTGGGTTGCCATTTCCTTCTCCAATGCATGAAAGAGAAAAGTGAAAGTGAAGTCGCTCAGTCTGTCCGACTGTTAGCGACCCCATGGACTAGTCATGTCCGACTCTGTGTGACCCCATAGACGGCAGCCCACCAGGCTCCCCCATCCCTGGGATTCTCCAGGCAAGAATACTGGAGTGGGTTGCCATTTCCTTCTCCAATGCATGAAAGAGAAAAGTGAAAGTGAAGTCGCTCAGTCTGTCCGACTGTTAGCGACCCCATGGACCGCAGCCCACCAGGCTACTCCGTCCATTAGATTTTCCAGGCAAGAGTACTGGGGTGGGGTGCCATTGCCTTCCCCGGCCCAAGAGAGCAGGGGAGTGAATTATTCTTTCATGATATTAGCTCATTCTCTGTTTTATCTGATAGACAAGAGTACCTGAATGCAAGGTATACTTTTGGGGCCTGTATTTTAATGAGTAATTTAGTTTGATGAGTCAGAATTTGGGGCTTTGCAGCCAAGAAATATGATCAGCATGCATCTGTATTCTTTTTCATCTTACAAATCACTATCGTTTCCATGGAGTCTGTTGAATTGATGAATATTAAATCTGACTGCTCCTTGTGTGCATGGAGGCAAAATGGCAGAAGAGAAAGATCAGTGGTAATAGAGAGGTTTCGTGTTAAAATATATACTTACTGAAATATCACAAACCCGGCCCTCTCAGCCTCCTGTCACCATCCCCTTTATGTGACCTCAAATGGGAACTGTATGTTATTCACAATTGTGCTTTATGAGGCGACATCCATCAAATGGAAACCAGTGGTTGAAAAGAGAAACACAGTTCTGGAGCCCTTGTTTCTTGCAGAAAACTGCTGATGTAAATATGTGAAGTCAGGAAGAAATAGATCAAAGGTACCCAGAGGAGGCCAGAGAAGATCAATAACAGCATCCAATAATCTCATGGAAAGAGATTGTCTAAAGATACCAAGAGCTCCCAGACAATCACTAATACCCTCTTAGCCCCTTGGGAGTAGTCAATGGCCCATTAATCAAGAAGGAATTTAAAAACAAAATTGAAGAAAAGAAAAAAACACTTGATACTCAGTGAACTTTAAAATAGTCTCAGGGGAACCCTCCTACACTGTTGGTAGGAATATAAACTGGTACAGTCTCTATGGAAAACAGTGTGGAAGTTCCTTAAAAAACTAAACTAAACATAGAGATACCATATGATCCAGTAATCTCATTTCTGGGCATATATCCAGAGAAAACCATAATTTAAAAAGATATATGCACCCCAGTGTTCATTGCAGCACTATTCGCAATAGCCAGGACATGGAAGCAATCTAAATGCCCATCAACAGAGGAATGGATAAAAATGTGGTACATATACACATTGGAACATTACTCAGCCATAAAAAAGAACAAAATAATGCTATTTGCAACTACACAGATGGACCTAAAGATTGTTATATTGAGTGAAGTAAGTCAGACAGAGAAAGACAAATATCATGTGGTATCACTTACATGGGGAATCTTAAAAAATTATGCAAATGAACTTATTTACAAAGCAGAAATAGAATCACAGATATAGAAACCAAGGGGGAAAGGGTGAGGGAAGGATAAACCGGGAGATTGAGATTGGCATACACACACCATTATATATATACTATAGATAATTAACAAGAACCTACTGAGGAGAGTTTGGGGGGAGAATGGATTTATGTATATGTATAGCAGAATCCCTTAGCTGTTCACCTGAAACTGGCTATGGAAAGTCATTCAGTCGTGTCCGACTCTTTGCGACCCCATAGACTATAGCCTACCAGGCTCCTCTGTCCATGGGATTTTCCAGGCAATAGTACTGGAGTGGATTGCCATTTCCTTCTCCAGGGATCTTCCCAACCCAGGGCTCAAACCCGGGTCTCCCGCATTGTAGACAGACGCTTTACCGTCTGAGCCACCAGGAAAGTTCTAACTGGCTATACCCCAATACAAAATAAAGTTTTTTTTAAAACCTACTGTATAGCACAGGAAACTCTACTCAATACTCTGTAATGACCTATACAGGAAATATATGCTTGCATGCTAAGTCGCTTCAATCACGTCCCACTCTTTTCAACCCTAGGCTGTAGCCCAGCAGGCGCCTCTGTCCATGGGATTCTCCAGGCAGGAATACTGGAGAGGGTTACCATGCCCTCCTCCAGGGGATCTTCCCAACTCAGTGATGGAACCCATGTCTCTTATGTTTTCTGCATTGGCAGGTGGGTTCTTTACCACTAGCACAACCTATATGTATATACATATATATCTCCACTTTTTTAGATTCTTTATGCATAGACAGATAGATAGATTTTATATATATGTAAATGTATGCATAACTGATTCACCTTGCTGTACAGACAGTACAACACTGTAAATCAACTACACTCCAATAAATATTAATTTTTTAAAGCTACCCCATGAACAAGAACCTAGAGAAGAGGGCAAACTTTTGAACTGTACAGAAACATTCCTTGATTCCCACCTTTGTTCAACCCTGATTTGCTGGATGCCTCAGGCATTGTTTTCAGCTCTAGCAAAAAAGTTGCTTTCCTTCAGGGTTGATAGACCCTCATCTCAGAGGGGACAGAGGTTTAGGAAAAGGTTTTCCCCCTGGTGCCTCTTGTCTGCATCAGCTGCAGTAGGAATCCGCAGTCAAACATCGTTCTCTATTGACTCTACAGACTTCCCACAAAGTGACTTTTTTGACAGAGAGGAAGAACATGCATGTGTTGTTGTGGCTGCCAGTGAAACAGTTTGGACCAAAACTTCAGACACGAATTATTTATCCAGGAACAAGTGGCAGCGGAGTTATCAGGCCCTCTCTAATAATGAGTTGCAGGAGTCATTTTAGAGTTGCAGTGTATTCTTTTAGAATCTGAAGCAGGACTCTGCTGTGTGAGGCTCATGGCCCAGCCATCCCTACCATGTGCCCCTCTGAGTGGCACCAGAGAGGCTGTGTTCTCCTTCATGTCTGCATCAGATACAAGGAAGGCCCTTCTCAACATGTACTACTCTCTGAAATGAACCTTGAGTGATGACATTTAGATGACATTTAGACCCCTGGAGGAGTGCATAGCATTCCACTTGAGTATTCTTGCCTGGAGAATCCCATGAGAGCAAGGCATCAGAGTTCATGTGGTCAGGATGCTACGGAAGGCCAGGACGGCTTCAGATGACGGGTTGGACTGACTAACCCTGAGATGGTTTTCCTATGAGTGGATTCTGTCATCTAATCCCGGGAAACTCTTGCGGGTTGTAACTGATCTCTCAGCTCTCATATGCCCGGAAATCCGTGATACTTTCCCCCCTCCCCCGCCAAGTGCATTTATTACTTGTAGTTTCTCACGATCACATGTACCAATGTTTTTGTCTATTTGACATGAGCTTAAAATATCTTCTGAAATCTATCCTTATCAACCAAAAGTCAGGGTCATCAGCAAATCCAAACGTTTTTCTATGCCCTCGTCCAGATCATTTATAAAATGATCCAAGCAGCATCTTGGCAGGGTCGTGGTTGTTAACATGTCTCCGTGCAGAGAGGTACCCATTCATTTCCACCTTGTCTCCTGTTTCTAAACTGGTTCTCTGTTCATGACAAGGCTCCCTCAATCATCTGCTAACTCTACTTTTTAAAAATAATCTATAAGGTGGAATTGTATTAAAGGCATTTTTAAAGACTAAATCTTTTTTTTTTTTTTTTTTTTTAAAGAAAAAGACTAAAGGGGCTTCCTTCAGTGTATTTCCCATTGCAATTTGAAGTGGTTTGGAAGCTGTGTGTGGTCTAACCCACTATCGCTAAACATCAGTAGGGAAGATGGAGGGCTGTGAGCTATTATCTCACTGCCTCCCCTCTATCTGTGTGCATATTTCTCTCCTGAAGAATTTATCAATATAATGGGTGAATCAGGCACAAATTGCTTTTGCAGAAGTTCTACCATTTGCTCAGTGTCTGTGGCCCCACGCTTTTACTTTTACTAACTAAAAAATAAAAAATCTGAGCCTCAGTAGTTGTAGGTTTCCACAATCCCCTGGGACTCCTTATAAAATTATATTCTGCCCTTTAGCACAGGGCTATTTAAAGACAGATTATATGTTTTGAGCTCTGTAGGTTCTTTCTTAAGTTTATTTAAAACAGTTTTTAACCTGCTGGAGGCTGTGGATCAATTTCAAGCAATCTATCAATTCACTGAAATAATATACAAAATCTTGTGCTCATGTATATATTCATTCTTCTTTCCTGATTCAAACTTTACACCTGCCCTGCCATTCACAGTGGGTTTCTCTGTTCTTCTTTGTATGTGACCAAAGCATCACTAGTCCCACTACCATGAGATTGTTGCTGTTTGCTACCACTCACTTCGGTTGCCACTGCTACTGCTATCAAAGCTGTCACTGTCTTCAGTCCTGTTGTCAGTTTCTGTCTTCCCAGTTGCTTATAGTCTCTGACATCTGTCACTAGAAAGCTGGAACATACACAGCTCGGGAAGTGATTTGGATTGTGGCCAAACTACCCTAGGAACCAGCACTGGAGGTGCAGGAAGAATGGTGTTCCTCCTGGCCTGAGACTCTGGGCCTTGCCTGGCAATGCTGCTGTGCACCCCAAGTTCCCCAGGGTGGGCCCTTTCCCTCCCTGCTACCAAGCTGGCTCAGCTTGTACAGTGAGCGTGTCACTGGTCTTCAGTTTGTGGCCAACTGCACTCACGTGTCTGCCACCCTGTCCACTTGAGGTCTTACGTATCTCTTTCCCTAGCATACTGCGTAGAAACACTGTCTCAGCTCAGGCTATGGAATATCATATTTATAAGCAATATAGAGATGCAGGTTAGATCCCTGGGTCAGGGAGATCCCCTGGAGAAGGGAATGGCTACCCACTCTGGTATTCTTGCCTGGAGAATTCCACCATTATAACCTCCTCTAAACCTAAGTACATCCAAAGGCTGTACCTCCTAATACCATCACACTGAATTTGGGGAGGACACAGACACTCAATCAGAAACACATATGGTGGTGTCCCCCTGCCTGGATGGGAATCCTGTACCCGCTACTTACTTTCCATTACCTCTCTGTGCCTGTTTCCTCATCCCTAAAAATGGAGGTAATGATAGTGGCCTCATAGACTTATTTTGAGAATTAACTGAGTTCATGAAAGTAAAGGTTGTAGCAGTAGCTGGCATATAGCAAATGCTGCATAAGTGTTAACTATTGTGATTTATTTAAGGAGATAGGTTATACCCTGGATTTGACCCAGTAGGACCACAATCCAAAGGAGTTATTACAAAGGGAAGTGAAAGTGAAAGTCACTCAGTTGTGTCCAACTCTTTGTATCCCATGGACTGTATAGTCCATGGAATTCTCTAGGCCAGAATACTGGAATGAGTAGCCTTTCCCTTCTCCAGGGGATCTTCCCAACCCAGGGATCAATCCCAGGTCTCCTGCATTGCATGTGGATTCTTTACCAGCTGAGCCACAAGGGAAGCTCAAGAATACTGGAATGGGTAGCCTTTCCCTTCTCCAGGGCATCTTCCCAACTGAGGATTCAAACCAGGGTCTCCTGCACTGCAGGCAGATTCTTTACCAGCTGCACTATCAGGGAAGCCCCTCATAAAGGAAACACTTGGGCAAATATCAGAGTGATCTCTGAACAGTTCTGAAGACAGGAAATCCCTCCAGATGCTTTATTTAACTTGACTATCTTCCTCTGTACCATGTTTTGCTGTCGTTCATTTGCTAACTCATGTCTGACTCTTTGCAACCCCACAGACTGTGGCATGCCAGGATCCCGTCCTTCACCATCTCCCGGAATTTGCTTAGATTCATGTCAATTGAGTTGGTGATGCCATTCAACCATCTTATCCTCTGTCACCCGCTTTCTCTTTTTGCCTTCAAACTTTCCCAGCATCAAGGTCTTTTCCAAGGAGTCAACTGTTTGCACGAGGTGGCCAAAAAATTGGAGCTTCAGTTTCACCGTCGGTCCTTCCAAAGAGTATTCAGGGTTGATTTCCTTTAGGATTGACTCATTTGATCTCCTGGCAGTCCAAGGGACTCTCAAGAGTTTTCATCAGGACCACAGTTTGAAAAGCATCAGTTCTTCAGCGCTCAGCCTTCTGAACCACGACAGCAAGTATAACCCGTACCTCATCAGGAAAACACAGGCACACAGCTGGTCCTCCAGGAATGTATCCCAAGGAAGCTGAGGAAGGTGTCCAACCAGGGGATTTTTGAGTTTTGTCTGAAAGAAACAAGATCCCTGTGTTAAATTGCATAGTCACCAAAAAGAAACAGTACTTGTGGAGGGCATGGAAGTACACCACTCAGATCTCCTTTCAAAAGAAGCTGCAGCTGCGGGGAACACAGTTGCCAGCCAGCCTCTTGAGGCCACTCTTTTGAATCCGCTGCAGCTGGTAAGACCACGCTTCCCCCGGGCTGCCCTCCTCCAAGGACCTGGCATAACAGGGCTCCTAGAGGTGGGCCATTCTGCCTGACCTGGGGCTCCTCTAAAGGGCAACCTTTGTTCAGGACCCCATCAGCTTGAGCTGAGGCTTTCTTCGAATTGATCCCAAGTACTTTCTACCCAATCCTCAGGCTTCCCAGGTGGTTCTAGTGATAAAGAACATGCCTGCCAATACAGGAGATGTAAAAGATGTGGGTTCGATCCCTGGGTCTGGAAGATCCCCTAGAGGCGGAAATGGAAACCCATTCCAATATTCTTGCTAGAGAACCCCATGGACAGAGGATCCGGGGCAGGGGGTACAGTCCATGGGGTTTCAAAGGGTCAGACATGACTGAAGAGACTTAGCGCCCAATCCTGTCCTTCCTCCTTCCTCACAGGTGTCAGACCTGGCTCGGGGGTGGGGGCAGGCTCCCCCACCTTCCCACGCTCCCAGCCCACCTCCTCCTTTCATAGCATCTTCCCAGGGAGTCTTCTCTAAGTGAACTTACAGACCTGCTCTTGTCTCAGTGACTGCTTCTGGAAGCACTCAGACTGACACAGAGCTAATACTCCCTCTCTGAACTTCTAGAAGTTTTACCTGCCTACGAATGAAAGCAGAGGCTTATTTCTGTCTGTGCTGGATGAACCTTCATAGATATGGCATATTAAGCGAGAAAAGAAATGTTCATGGAGTCAGTGGTGTGTCATAGTCAAAGGGTTTTTTCCTCCATATTTTTATACTCATTTTAATTGGCTCATTTTCTCATCAGATTTCAAATAAATCCAGATTCTTAGTCTGTATGTGTGTTAACTCCTTATCATAGATTATTGGTTCAAGTATGGAGAAAAGTAAATTTATAAACCTTCGTAATGATTCAAAAAAAAGGAAAGAAGACAGGCAGCCGCTGAACTGTTGACTAATAGAGGTCTATTTGCATTTGAAATATTTAGAACTTCATAATAGTACAGAATGGGAAGATATATTGAATGGGTAACTCCGCCATAGTTTAATCAATGTGCCATTAGAGTTAAGTGCACCTATAAACTGCTGCTACGGTAATGTGACAACCTAAATGAATGAAAAATTACCAGCAGAGGTGGAAATTATTATTTATACCTGATAGCTACACAATTGTTTTTGGTAATGCTTTTTACATTAAATATTAATTCCGGCATCCTAGTCTTATAAGCCATTTATATTGTTTTCAGAAGAAACATGAAATGGTAGCTACAATGCTTTACTTCTCTGGCACTGTGGACCTCTCTTGGCTTCAGCCTAAGCCCTCCATGGCATTCGTTACCTGTATTCATCCACCTCTTATTACAGGAAACTGGATATGCCCTGGCCAGTAGCCATCCAGCCATGCCACTGATCTGCTATGTCCGGCAGTAACCTTGGCATTGTGTTCCTAACTATATCAGTTTCTCCTGCTTATTCCTTCGGGGAAGTCATGTCCCTCATATACAAAGTACACAAAACAAAATGTGCACTTGTTCAGACTTAGGGCGTTCAGTAAATAGGTTTGATTTCATAGTGCTCAGATTGTACTGTTATAACACACTTAAGAATGATAGAATTACCATTTTCAGGGGAGAAGATTCATAACTGACAGTTTGAATTGACCTGTCACCAAATAATAGGTATATGAAGTGACAGAAACATATATTGTTAACATGGTAAAGAAGAGAATTCAGCCAACAGAACCAGTGATGTTGTGTGTGTGAGAATCCTCTAGAGGGCGATGTAGATGCTTCCATTCATTTCCCAGAATCTGGACATTCCAAGTGTCTCATGTAGAACATTGACAATGTGTGGGGCAAGGAGCTCTGCCTAAAGAAGTGCTTTTCACATAGTAGATATTGAATTGAAGCTTGCTTGAATTATATTAATAGGAGATTATCTTTAATAAAAGCCAACTCCAGAAATAAAATTACCCACAGTACACGCTTCAGGAAAGAACCACTGTCAGGCTTATTGATCTCAAACAATCGATTTAAATTGAGGATAAACTGGTTCACTTCTAGCCTTTGAAACTAAAAATAAATGTTTGATAAGAGCAGATATCAGATTGAACCTTATGAAACTGCCACTTTGGTATATTAGAAAAGAATGAATATCAGCAATTTCATATGGTTCAACTAACAGTATATAACAGGTACTTTGTGTAGGGGTTAGAATTTGGGTGGATGAGTTGAATTGAAATTTAATCATTCAAAATATTTTAAGATTGTTATAAGAATTCTATTTAAAGAAAATCCATAGAGAATCTTTTTGAAAGCCAAACCCCTTTAAAAATGAATAAGCCTAAAATTTAATCTATTTTTGTCACTTGAACTTTTGTATTCTCATTAATGTGGAATCACCCAGATATATAAAGAAAACCTTTCCATTATGACATAATTTGAAGTGTGATATAGGAAAAAAATGTGTAATCTAAAAGAGATCATGCTAACCTCACCAATATATTGCATTTATAGAAGGTGACAAGCATGTCTCAAATTTCAAACAAGGTTACAGAACAGATCATGAAAATGGCATTCATGTGTGATGTGATGCTCCTGTTGGACCATTGGAATAAGGCAGGGCTAGCAGACTGGCCAAATGCCCTTAGGAAATTACCACAGTGTCCACATTTGTAAATGGGACAGTAATATCAATAAAGTGACCATTTCAAATAATGCATATAAGCATTTGGCATTGGGAATGCTCAATAAATATTATCTATTATTAGAAAAAAGATGTTTTTGAAAAAAAGATTACCTTTTTCTTTTTTTTTTTTTAAGTCAAATCTGAAATGAGCAGTTTAGAAAGGAGTTAATTCATTTACATACATACCAGTTTGTCCATGAGCCAGTGCACACATCAGTCCTGCCATGGGTGTAGTCAGAAGTGACTGAAGTCTGCAAGCAGGCACCAGACAAGCTAAAGATGAAATAAACCAAAATTTATAACTAGAACAACAAGCTCCGTATCCACACCCCACACCCCTACTCCCCACCCCCACTCCAGCCTAGAGCAGGGGAGTGAGCTAGCCCACTGACCTGCTTACAGCTTTCATCTGCCCAGCTCGAGTGGCTACTCCTGGGAGGCAGGGCAGGTACCCTGGTTCCTGTAGTACTTGGGCAGCAATGTGTACAAAGCTGCTTTCTCCAACGGAGAGGAGGCTTCCTCTTGTTCCCGGGAAGCCTTTTGGGGCGGCTTGCTTGGAAACAATAGGAGCCTCTCTCTTTGGAAACAGTCAGGTAAGACCGCTACAATGGGCACTCCTCACCCACACTTAGACCAGTTGCCAGCATAATAATGATACCCACTCAGGAAAGAGAAATAACAGAAATAAGAAACAGTATTTTTAAACCTCACTTTAAAAAATAAATATCTAGAGAAAAAAATCACTTTTCCCCTAAATTGGCAAACCAGAAAACACTCGAATGGTTTTTTCCCAACTGCCCTCATGAAATAACTGTTATTCCCATCAGTGTAGCTGGAAATTATTTTTTTAATCTTTAAACTTGTGAATTTATATATATATATGTATATATATTATTGAAGTGTAGTTGACTTACAGTGTTTCAAGTACACAGCAACATGGTTAAGTTATACATATACATGTTATTATTTTCAGATTATTTTCTATTATAGGTTATTATAAGATATTGACTATAGTTTCCTGTGCTATAGAGTAAACCTTCATTTCTTGTTGCATACCTATCATTGAGGCCTAAATGGATTTCAGGCCTTGGAGCAACAATGTAATTAACCCCACCAGAAAGTCTGGAATGACCCGACTTGGATGTGAAAGTAAGAGTGAGAGATGCAATTGTGATCACACTTTTCTTCTTGAGGACAACTGTGACATGTGATCTGCAGCCTGTTAACCTGCAGATGACCTGAATGACCTGAACTTCAACTCCGTTAGCCTGGGGCCCACCACCTCTGCACACGTGGCAGGCCCTGCCCAACCAGGTGCTCCCTAGAACTCAGGGACTGACTGGCTGACAGCCCAGACAGATAGCATACATGCATGCTAAGTCACTTCAGTTGTGACCAACTATCTGTGACTCCATGGACTGTCGCCCACCAGGCTCCTCTGTCCGTGGGGATTCTCCAGGCACGAATACCAGAGTGGATCATGCCCTTCTCTGGGGGATCTTCTCGACCTAGGGATCGAACAGACATCTCTTATGTCTCCACCACTAGCACCACCTGGGAAGACAGACAGCAGCCCAGGCAAAAACCCGCTAAAACATCCATGGGTCCTTTCCAGATAGTCTGACTACCTTGCCTGCCCATTACTGAGAGGCAGGCAGATGCTCCTGGAATAGACAGAGTCAGGAAGAACCTGGCCATCCAGAGGCCAGGAAGAAAGAGGCCACTGTTCTGGGCAGGAGACGGGTCTGGGACCATGGTCGCCTGCAGCTCCTTCCATCCCCTTCTCTGTGCACAGAGCACACATGTAGACAGTCACACAGACCCACACAGGACATCAGCCCACACAAACGTGAAGATACACACACAAGACACACACTCACACATTCACAGACACACAGAGAGACCCACACAGACCCACAAAGGACATCAACCTAGAGAGACACAGTCACAAAGTTACATACACACACACAAGACACACACTTCACAGCTATATAGAAAGGCTTTCACACACAGACCCACATAGGACAACAACCCACACAGACTCAGACATGAAGATACACAGGACATGTACACACTCACACACTCACAGACACACAGACATACATACTCAGGACATCAACCCACTCAGACACAGGACACACACACACACACACATTCACGGATACACAGGAAGGCTTTCACACACAGACCCACAAAGGACATCAACCCACAAAGATACAGGCATGAAGATACACACACACACACACATACATTGACACAGGAGAGGATTTGACATGTCCTCTCTGGTCTTCTATCATCTGCTGCCTAAAAGGCCATCCCAGAAGGGCACTTCCATGTTTATAGAAGGCTTTGTATGCAGAGAAAACTGTGTGGATTTGAGCCTAGCCTCATGGCTCCAGGAGAACACACTGGCTGCAATCAAAAGCGCAAACCTACACAGCAAAAAGGCCATCGGGGGTGTTCTCGATGCTTCCGGAGCTACACTCGGCAGCCTGCTCACATGCAGAGGTCCAGCTCATCACACAGAATTGTTTTCAGGGGAACTGGAACTTATTATTTAATAATGTTATTGCTGCCATCCCAGAGTTTGCTGATGGGTCTGCGGGCCTTGGTGAATACAGAGCAGGAGCCTAGACACCAGACCCATGTCAGTTCTGCAGAGACAGGCCCGCACTCTATGGAGCCAGTAAAAAAAATATTCATGTGAATGATTTATTTAATAGCTGGATTTTTGAGAAATTGTTTCCCACTTGAGGAACTGAATGAATTACCAGGTCTAATGAGCGGAAGAAAAGGGCACAAGATCTTCAGCTGGGCTTGCTGTGTTGCCCTTCGCCACCCCTCGGCTGCTGCCCACCGCCTCTACTTGACACTGATTCCTCCCAAAACTCTTTACAAAGAGTTGACCTTAAGCCAGGTTTTGCGCTCCATGTTGGCAATAGATGTCAGACAGTCGTGATGTCCAGGGGCGAGGGGGAGTGAGCACCTGACCACACAGCACAGGTGCTGGGGCAGCTGGCTGGCCGGGCGAGGGTCCACAGGCCTCCAGGGAGTGGGACTGAGCTGACGGTGCAAAGGTGAGACAGGCAGGGCGGGGGGAACCCGGAGGAAGCTTGCTCCCAAAGCAGAGGAACGGAGAGGATGGTGTGGCTGCCACTGGGGAGCTGCCCTGTGGAAAATGAATGTGAAAGTGGCCCAGTCACGTCCGACTCTTTGCGACCCCATGGACTATACAGTCCATGGAATTCTCCAGGCCAGAATACTGGAGCGGGTAGCCTTTCCCTCCTCCAGGGGATCTTCCCAACCCATGAATTGAACCGGGGTCTCCCTCATTGCAGGCAGATTCTTTACCAGCTGAGCCACAAGGGAAGCCCTGCGGAGCACCTGAGCTGAAATGGGGGCGAGATGCAGCGACCCCGCTAGAGAGGGCCACGTGTCTCCTGCCTGTGCTTTGTGCACAGGGGTGTGAATCTCATCCCGAAAGCGGTGGGGAACCTCACA
The DNA here is from genome assembly GCA_006410675.1 of Oreotragus oreotragus. NCBI lineage: Eukaryota > Metazoa > Chordata > Mammalia > Artiodactyla > Bovidae > Oreotragus > Oreotragus oreotragus. Next base: position 449,569 of record SJYX01022197.1, read on the forward strand.
GGAAGGAACGTCTCCCAGTCCCCACGGCTGTTAACAAGCTGTCAGCTCCTGCACTCCCGCATAAACCTCCTGCTGCTTGAGGCCCCGCCGCCTCTCCCTGGCTTGACTCTCCTGACATCCTGGTCACTCACCCGTTTCTAAAGGCTTGCATCACTTGCTCGCAGCTTTCCTCTCCTGGGTGACATAAGCGACCATTATGTAGGCAGCCTCACCATTCATGATGCAGTGACTTCATCTCTCCCCTGCCTCTGCGCTTCTCCCACAGCCATGCCCTGGCCCTGCTGTCTCCCACGATTCCTCTCTCTCTCTAGAATCTCCATCTCCAGTACTTCATGCCTGCTCATGACCTCCAGTTCTTTCAGCCCTTCCTCTCTTTTGCTCCCACCGCGCTTGTATTTAGATCTCAATAAGATCTCTGGTTTCTCTCCATTCGCTCCCCCATCTTTCAGCCCCTCAGCCTTCACTCATTTCCTAAACCAAGATCCCACAGCTCTCTCTGCACACCTCTTCATCGAACCCCCCCCACCCCCCAGGAAAATCCAGCAGCTGCCCCCCTA
>SJYX01022197.1:452569-500318 GCA_006410675.1 Oreotragus oreotragus
CCCCTACCCTCTTGCTGCAGCTCTTAAAGCCCCCACCCCCGCCTTTCAGCAGAGCTGTTCTTGATGGCTGTCTTGTGAGGTCCTGTTCAGGTTTCTCTCTCCTTATTCATGAAGGTTTGCGATGTCAAACCTTCAGCCCTCCAGGGCCCCCTCCCCCACTCCCCACGGAGAAACTGTCTGCTTCTGAGGAAAGAATTAAAGCAAAAAACCTCCATAAAGACACATCATCAAGTCCCCGAGCACACACTACGCATGTGCCTGTGCCCAGGCCACCAGTGTCCTGCTCACTCGTTATAGAGACGATGCTCCTGCCTGTATATAAAGTGAATTCCACTTGAGCTGGGGACCCTACTCTATGCAGCCTTAGTAAAGACCTTGTCCATTTATTATCCCTTCTCTCCTGGATCTCCAACCTCTCCATGCTACTGGCCCTTTCTTATCAGCATTTAAATGCACTAGACTCCCATTTGGGCTTCCCAGGTGGCTCAGTGGGTAAAAATCTACCTCCGATGCAGGAGACACAGGCAGACAAGAGTTGGATCCCCCAGTCAGGAAGATCCCTTGGAGGATGGCATGGCAACCCACTCCAGGGTTCTTGCCTGAAGAATCCCATGGACAGAGGAGCCTGGTGAGCTACAGTCCACAGGGTCGCAAAGAGTTGGACACGACTGAAGCAACTGAGGACAGAGCCCATCCATCTGAAGACAAACAAATACCTTCTAACTTCCTCCAGGAACAGCAGCCTTCTTCCCTTCACAGCCAAGCTTCTTTCCAAAGTTGTTTATGATCCCTGCCTTGAACTTCTCACCTCCTAGTAACCATTCACCCCTCAACCCACAACAATCCCGCTTCCATTCCTACTAGTTTCTTCTGTTTCCCGGCTGCTAGTTCCACTGGTCCTGGTGGGCTTGGTCTCCACTGCCTTTGACACTATAAGCCTGTCCCTCCTTGAGAGTTTCTTGTCCCTTGTGATCTCCAAGCCCTGTCCTCATTCCTATTCTAACCCATTCATTCGTGCCTCGTGACCCTGAGTGAGGTGGGAAGAAACCCTTAAGCATGTTAGTGGATGGAGAGAGAAACTAGCGGGCACAGAAGAAGGAGCAGGCTCTTGGAGGAGGATGACGATGGGCCAGATGGAGGCATGGCTTCAAGCAGGAAAAGCAACACTTGAACCTACTTGTGATGCCGAAGAAAAGAGGTGAAGAGGCAAAATGCGAGAGTTCATGCCTGGTGGCCTTAATTTACTATAAAATGTAGGAAGTTAGAGTGTCTGCTGTTTACCAAAAACCATAATTCAAAAAGATACATGAAACTCTATCTTCATAGTAGCACTATTCCCAATAGCCAAGACCTGGAAGCAACCTAAGTGTCCATCAACAGATGAATGGGTGAAGAAGATATAGTATATATTACAATGGAATATAACAGGAGTAGTGTTGATCACTCACTCTTTGCCACCCCATGGACTGTAGCCCACCAGGCTCCTCTCTCCATGGGATTCTCTAGGCAAGAGTACTGGAGTGGGTTCCCTTTCCCTTCTCCAGGGNATGAATGGGTGAAGAAGATATAGTATATATTACAATGGAATATAACAGGAGTAGTGTTGATCACTCACTCTTTGCCACCCCATGGACTGTAGCCCACCAGGCTCCTCTCTCCATGGGATTCTCTAGGCAAGAGTACTGGAGTGGGTTCCCTTTCCCTTCTCCAGGGAATCTTCCTGACCCAGGTCTCCTGCATTGCAGGTAGATTCTTTACCGTCTAAGCTACAGGTGCTTTACCATCTGAGCCACCAGGGAAGCCCAGAATGGAATATACTCAACCATAAAAAAGAATAAAATGTTGCCATTTGCAGCAACATGGACTGTCAGTCCTAAAGGAAATCAGTCCTGAATATTCACTGGAAGGACTGATACTCAAGCTGAAGCTCCAGTACTTTAACCACCTGATGCAAAGAACTGACTCATTGGAAAAGACCCTAATGCTGGGAAGGACTGAAGGCAGGAGGAGAAGGAGACGACAGAGGATGAGATGGTTTGATGGCATTGGAAAAGACCCTGAAGCTGGGAAAGACAGAAGGCAGGAGGAGAAGGGGACAACAGAGGATAAGATGGTTGGATGGCATCACCAACTGATGGACATGAGTTTGAGCAAGCTCCAGAAGTTGGTGATGGACAGGGAAGCCTGGCGTGCTGCAGTCCANTGAAGCTGGGAAAGACAGAAGGCAGGAGGAGAAGGGGACAACAGAGGATAAGATGGTTGGATGGCATCACCAACTGATGGACATGAGTTTGAGCAAGCTCCAGAAGTTGGTGATGGACAGGGAAGCCTGGCGTGCTGCAGTCCATGGGGTCACAAAGAGTCGGACATAACTATGCATGCTCACACACACGCATAGTATAGGTCAGGTAGTTTACATAAATTATTTAATTCTTCCAAAACCCTGTGAGGTCAGTATTATTACTATTCCCAGTTTATGCAAGAGGAATGAAGCTGCATAAAGCTACAAGATTTGCCTAAAATCACTTATCTAGTAAATGGAGTTGCTGGGAATTAACCCTCAGTCTACTTGGGTGCAGGGTCTTTCCTTAAGCTCAGCACTAGACTGAATACTGGGGGGCTAGGGGCACAGGAGTTAGGTTGTTGGATGCTTTCAATCAATCTCCTAGGATCATAGCTATAATTATAAATTATTTAAAAAATAATGGCTATAATGTATTTGCCAAAACATTAAATGACTGTTTGGGGAGACAGAGGCTGTTAGAAAGGCTGGTGATGGCTGAGACAGAAAGGAAAGAGTCTGGTAAGTGCACAGCTGAGCCTCAGAAGCCCAAGAATTTCTGCATGAGAGCGAAGGGGGATAGTCTCCTAGGGGGCAGGTCAAAGGTGGACATCCCTGCCTGACCTCAGTGAGACTGGCAGGAAACTCTGACAGAAAAGAGGATTCACCTCAGAGGAAAGCCCAGATACAGTAGAGGGGAGAGGGTAAAGGATTACTGATGATGGAACGTGGGCCCCAAGGTGCAGAGTGACAAGGATGGTGGGAGGACCCAAGGGGAGCAGAGCAGCAAGTGGGAGAAGGAGGGAGGGGACTGAGTGATGACTTTTCAGGCAAAGTGAAATGGACATCAAAGCAATTGCCTAGTGCCACGTACTCAGTGGGCGCTCCGTGGACCAGTGCCAGTCTGCAGTCTGTCTTCAGCCCACAGTGAGCTGGGTACAGAAATTGAGAGGAAGCAGCAGTTTAGAAATGTGCATAGCAGTTTGACATGACCACATCTCCACTGGCACTAGTAGTAAAGAACCCATCTGCCAGTGCAGGAGACATAAGACACACAGGTCCAACTCCTGGGCTGGGAAGATCCCCTGGAAGAGGGCACCGCGGCCCACTCCAATATTCTTGCCTGGAGAATCCCCATGGACAGAGGAGCCAGGCAGCCTACAGTTCATGTGGCTGACCAAAAATCAAACACGACTGAAGCGACTTAGCATGCATATCTTCCATGGGTCATTTTCCCCCTTGTATTTGACAGAAGTATTGATCCATGACTGATTAGAAATTTCTTAAAAATTATCCTTTCCCACAGGTAGTTTCAGAAGTACTGACCCGTGTTGCCCCACGTATTATGATGTGTTTGCTCTCATTTTCCCATCTTGTTTGATCAAGGCCACTGGACACCTTAATAAAATAGGCAGCTTCTCTCATCTTCCTTGTGGTCTCAAAGGAAACAACAGCTAAAATGAAACTGGAGGGAAAAAGGCCACTTTTGCTACAAGATCCCTTTAGAAAGAAAATGAAGTTTTTGTGCTTTTTAATAGCATTTAACGGTGACTGAGTCCAGTTTTCCAAACTCTCAGGGAAAGCTCTCCCAAAATTCCAGGACTGGAGATGTCACTGTGCCCGTTCTAGAGGGAGAGAGTTTATTTTCAGACTTTATTCCTGGTCTGAAGATTACCACAAGTTTTAAAAGTAATTGAACTCGGTCTAGACAGCAGATTTCAGTGGTTGCTAAGGAACTAGATTAGTTCTAATCTAAGGGATGTAGTATTCATTTTTATTTCCGTTTTCTTGCTACAGCATTTTAATTGCAGATAAATGTCTTTTATGGCTCTCTGGGGTGTAAAACAGTTTTCTGTTAGCTGGTGGGTTAGCCAGGGGAGACAGTGTTTGTACACACCCTCCGAGCAGATGGCATTCAGGCATGACGTGTTTCAAAAGAAGAAAAACGCTTCTTGAGGCATGAACAATAGCCAGGCTTGTCGGTGCAGGCCAGGGCCAAGCGCTCAGGGCCGGCCAGCCGCACCCACCCGTGCGGGAGACCCCGGGCCTGGGGCCGCGTCCGCCGACGCTGCACACACCCCCTGACTGCCTCTTCATGTCACAGGTGCTGTCATCCTGCAACCTTCTGCCACAGTCACCAGGCAATCAATTCCTCAGATAAAAGATCAGTTGTCAAACCCCAGAAACTCATTTTCCACACAGCAGCCAGGGTGAGCTTTTCGAAAAGTAAATCTGATAGCATCACCTCAACTTGACCTGACCTCTCCCCACCCGACCCTGCTGGCAACACCTCAGTGCTTCCCAGGCCTTTACGATAAGAGCCTTAGAGAACTCCGCAGGCCCTCCCCACGGGAGGGCTGCCAGACCCAGCTGGCCCTCCCCACGGCCCTCAGCCTTGCTTCTGAAGGCAGCCTGGCCTGTGCTCCCGCACTGCCTGGCCCTGGGCTCGTCCACACCCTCAGAGAGGCTACGGCCAGTGTCCCCTTCCAGTCCTAAGCTGGGAGCTCTCGCATCAGCCAGAAGCCCCCAGTCCAGACGCTCCTACCTGGCATTTGTCACGTCTGTGGGCGGTGGTTTAGTCACTGGGTCGTGTCTGACTCTCGTGACCCCATGGACTGTAGCCCACCAGGCTCCTCTGTCCGTGGGATTTTCCAGGCAAAAATACCGGAGTGGGTTGCCATTTCCTTCTCCAGGGGATCTTCCCCACCCAGGGATCGAACCCAGGTCTCCTGCAATGGCAGGCCTATTCTTTACCCCTGAGCCACCTGGGAAGCTAAATTTATGTTTACCCATGTGTCTGACGAAGGTTTGATTCTCCAACAGAGCAGAGCTCAGGAGGGCAGAGTCTCTGCCAAGTTTTTTTGAAACCGTATTTCCAGGAACTAAAAGAGCCCTTTTGGCCACCTAATGTGAAGAACTGACTCATTTGAAAAGACCCTGATGCTGGGAAAGATTGAAGGCGGGAGGAGAAGGGGATGGCAGAGGATGAGACTGTTGGATAGCATCACCAACTCCATGGACATGAGTTTGGGTGGACTCCAGGAGTTGGTGATGGACAAGGAGGCCTGGTGTGCTGCAGTCGATGGGGTCGCAAAGAGTCGGACACGACTGAGCAGCTGAACTGAAGTGAAAAGAGCCCTGAGCACATAGCTGGTAGTGCAGGAATGAGGGCTGAGAGCAGAAATAAAATCCAAATGGTCACTGGAGGCTTCGGCTGCTTGTGGGGGGACCTCAAGAGTCATGACGTTGTGAGCCACATCCTTGCCAAGGCGCCAGCGTGTGGCACTAGTGAGGAGCCCAGCAGCTGCTCCTCACTACACAGTTGCCACCTCCTTCAGAGCACCTCTTGTGAAGTTACAACTGTGTCTTTATGAAAAATAATACCATCACCACCACACACACACACACACACACACCCCAAAAAAGAAAAGCAGCAACTGCTAATGCTGGTCCTGAATAAGAAGAGCAAGTGAAGAAACCTAACGCTTTCCTCTTTCATGGGGGTTATGTGCTATGAGCATGTTCATGAACTTGAAGGTTAATAATGGCTACCACCCATGGAACCCTACCTCTAGTGAGGCTATACGTTGGTACTCGTGTACATTTTCTCATTTAATCTTCTCAACAGATCTATTTTTTTTAAACCTCATTTATTTTTGGCCGTGCTGAGTCTTCGTTGCTGCGTGCGGGCTTTTCTCTAGTGCGGTGAGCAGGGCTACTCTCAGGTGTAGGGGCTTCTCCTCGTGATGGCCTCTCTTGTTGCAGAGCACAGTGTCTAGGGGCGCGGACTTAGTAGCTGTGGCTCCCGGGCTCTAGAGCGCAGGCTCAGTGCTGGTGCCGCACAGGCTTAGTTGATCTGTGGCATGTGGGATCTTCCCGGATCGGGGATCTAACCAGTGTCTCCTGCGTTGGCGGGCAGATTCTTTACCGCTGAATCAGCAAGGAAGCCCCTCAACAGATCTATTTTTTGTCTTCCTTTTTCTAATAAAGAAACAGAAATTCTGAGATGTTAGTAGCTTACCCAAGGTCACACAGCTGGTAAGGCAGAGTGGATCTGAAGCCACATGATCTAATTCGTTCCAGAACCTGTGCTCTTAACCATTACCTTTACTGCCTCTCCCAGAGAGGCCCAGGACACCTGCTTAGCAGACATACAGGGAGTCTGTACTCAAAGACTAAATACTATCTGTTCATTGAGGAATAGTTGTCTCTTAGTCTATTACTTGGGGTTTGAATTTTGGCTTAACTAAAAGTAGCTAAACAACCTACTTTTAGCTTCTTCCCTTTCCATTACATGTTCCATTTTGACCTGTTTCTAAAATACAGATTGATCATCTGTCTCTCTCAAGAGGGTTCAGTGACTTCCCTCTGCTTACAAGGATACAACAAACCACTCAGCCTGGCCCGTGAGGCCCCGTGAACTGGCCCAGGCTCTCTGTCCTCATCTCCCATCCTTCTAATAGGACTCCTAAGCAGATTACAAGGCAAGGACTTGCCTAATCCCTTGCCTGAAATGTGATTCTCCCCTCTTGAAATCCTGTTCAGTCATCGAAGCCAGGTCAACCTGAGCGACAGATCACACAGAACAGGGGTCCCCAACCCCCAGGGCCATGGTACCGATCCATGGCTCACTAGGAGCTGACCACACAGTAGGAGGTGAGTGGAGAGCGCGTGATCAAACTTCATCTGTATTTACAGCCACTCCCCATCACTTGCTTTACCACCCGAGCCCCACCTCCTATCAGATCAGTGGCAGCTTTAGACTCTCAGAGTCCCTCGGACAGCTAGGAGATCCAACCAGTCCATCCTAAAGGAAATCAGTCTCAATATTCATTGGAAGGACTGATGTTGAAACTGAAACTCCAATACTTTGGTTGCCTGATGCAAAGAATTGACTCATTTGAAAAGACCCTGATGCTGGGAAAGATTGAAGGCGGGAGGAGAAGGGGACGACAAAGGATGAGACGGTTGGATGGCATCACCGACTCAATGGACATGAGTTTGAGTAAGCTCTGGGAGTTGGTGATGAACAGGGAGGCCTGGCATGTTGCAGTCCATGGGGTCACAAAGAGCTGGACACGACTGAGCGACTGAAGTGAACTGAACTGAAGGAGCTTGAACCCTACTGTGAACCACGCATGCAAGGGATCTAGATTGCTCGCTCTTTGTGAGAATCATCCTGAAACATCCCCCCACATCCCTAGGCTGTGGAAAAATTGTCTTCCACGAAACTGGCCCCTGGTGCCAAAAAGGTTCAAGACCACTGACATATACAGTAATGATGAATGTTACTATTTTAAAAAAATAATTCTAAGTATTATTAAGTCTTCTAATACTCAACTAAGTTTGAGAGAAAATAAAAATTGAAAAACCTTTTGTAAACATACAATTATTAAGTTTTCTACAGTAGACTCAAGTTCAGTTTCAAACTAGGAGAGAATATTTAGTATTACTGATAATGTTTTTCCCCCTGCCTCAACAACTCTAAATCTACCAGAGGGCCTTTGTAGCAATTTTCTCAAAGTGTTACAAATTCTACCCTGTATATCATCTCTTCATGTTTAATTATAAGGATTTGAATTTACAGCACCAATTAATCAGTAATTAGATAGTACTGTACCAAAAGAAATTAAACAAAGATAAAAACAGAAACACCACACAGCACAAGGCCATATCATCTGGTAATGTTTCATGTAGCATGATAACAATACTTTCCGAGAAATATAGGTTAACTGAATTATTAGCTATGTATACTTCCCGAGAAATATAGGTTAACTGAATCATTAGCTATGTATTCTTTTGATTTTTTTAATTGTTGTTTTTAGTAACTTCCAGTACCGATGGGAAACTTAAAGGTAATCCAAATACAGAAACACCCTGATTATACTAATATTTATTCCTCATTTTACTCATCAGAAATCTGCTTTATGATACTCAATAATTATTTTGAAATGTCAGCTTTTGGAAATGCAAAATAAATGCATATTTTATAATGGTACATGCCCTATTGATCATCATACTTAACACAAAAATCAGCTTTTGTGTTAATTATCAATGAGACCTATAAAACATGTGTATGTTAGATGTGAAAAATCAAGAAAGCCACAGAGCAGATTGAGGAAGGAAAAACGAAGGTCATTGAAACCAAGAGATAAAGCGAAAAACCATGACTGTGTAACAGGTCCCTTTAGGGATGGGAGCAAGTGGCAAGGGGACCTTCTCCCTACAAAGTCATGCCATCTCCCTGTTCCTGGCTCATGGAACTCTTTTCCATGTTCTTGAACTTTTTGTTAACAAAAAGAGAAGACTGATGGTTGGAAAGAGAAAGCAGCTCCCATAATTCAGTCTTGGAAGAGATGGCAGCATGGCCTGCTCAGGTGCGCCCCCTGCTGGCATGGGGTGATCCTGACAGCTGAGCTCAGGCTGTGGAAGGAGCCCCACCATCTATTTATACGTGTAACAGTCTCTATAGCAAGCTTTTCTCCTTCACCACCCCCAAGTAACCCCTTCCCTCTGTGGCCATGACTGCATGGGAAGACTGAGACATAAAATACTCAAAGTTACTTTAAGATGTTTCACATTCTTTCCCTGGTGCTGTTTCAGGAGGTCTCATTTCTGGGAAAAAAAAAAAAAAAAAAAGGATCACCTTTACTCCCAAGTGTGAGGATCTTATAAATTGTAGATACTGTAAAATCCCTTAATGGTATGCCAGATGAGTGAGTAGTTTCTTCCCTAAGCGTATGAAACGGTCTTGAAAGTTTCTGTGCAGTGAATTTCATTGTGTGCTCTCAAGCTTGCTTTCTAGAAGTACTTTTCTCTGAACCGAGTAATTTGTCTTTTGATGGATCAATTTCCCAAGAGAGAGCATAAGGTACTTTGAGAAGAACTACAGAAGAAAATTTCAAACATTCCCATCTTTTGGTACCTTAGATTGAAAGAGTAAGCTTTGCTTAGTAATTCAGCACTATGGTGAACATCAGAGAGCCAAATTGTAATAATTTTGATAATTTCATGGTGAAATTGATTGAGCAGTTCCCCAACCTGCCTTAACTGGGAACTATTTGACTTTTCTCTAAGTCAGGAATCTTTTTTCCCTTTGTTGCTTTGAAGTGATGCTATAAAGTTTCTCTCTCAAGCGTTTATTGCTTTTACAAGCTATACAGCATACCTGTGAATGAAAACCACCTTTGTCAAAGTGTCAATTCCTTTGTCAGTGTGGTGTATTAATCCTCTCCTGTGCTCCTTCAACTGTTCCCTCATTTGAAATAAAATACTCATCTCTGAAGAGGCGGTACAATTTATCTGGTGTCAGGGTACTATTAATGCACACATTTTTGCCTCTCAATGCTAACTTCATTATTGAAATGAATTTAAACAAGCCAACTTCAGTTCACAATGATCATTATCTGATGAACCTTTATTCAGGGGGAGCTGACCAAAATTAATGAACCAGAGTAACCTCTTCGTCTCAGTGGCTCTTCACGTTAACAACATAGCAACTACCCTCTGCCCTAGCCTTCTTCTCATAGACTGTGGAAAAGCCAGCACTGGAGTTTAAACACCCCTCACTGCATTTTCTCCCACCCTCTCCATCGCAGTAAATGGGTCCAGTTAATGCTCAAGCCAGACAGCTGGACACATTCCCTTCTGCTCACCCCCCACACCCAGTGCAGCGGCCAGTCCTCTGAGGCCACCGGCTGCTGCCCCGACCCCAGTCCACGAGACTCTTTCCCCCCGTCTGCATTCCTAGCACTTATGTCCCAATTAGCCTCCTTGCTTCTATGCTACCTTTCCTAGAACTCATTCTCCATATAGGAGCTCAGGTCATGATTTTTTTAATATAAATCATTTTACATCATTAGACCTGCTTCAAGCCTGGGATTTCTTTGGAAGAAATGATGCTAAAGCTGAAACTCCAGTACTTTGGCCACCTCATGTGAAGAGTTGACTCATTGGAAAAGACTCTGATGCTGGGAGGGATTGGGGGCAGGAGGAGAAGGGGACAACAGAGGATGAGATGGCTGGATGGCATCACGGACTTGATGGACGTGAGTCTGAGTGAACTCCGAGAGATGGTGATGAACAGGGAGGCCTGGCGTGCTGCGATTCATGGGGTCACAAAGAGTCGGACATGACTGAGTGACTGAACTGAAGCCTGCTAGTCACTTCCTGTTCCACCTGGAATAAAATCGAAGCACCTCCCACAGCTAAAAGACCCCACATGACCAGCTCAGCACCACTCTCCCCTTCTCACACCAGTGGGTCACTCTCCAAATATCCAGTGCTGATTCCTGATGCCTCGCCTTCGCACAGCTGTCTTGGCTGCTGGAGGTCAATTTCTCCGCCTCCCCCTTCACCATTCAGCTCAGAGGTCACCTCCTCAGAGAGCCTTCCCTGCTCCCGTTGAGTGCAGCTGTCCACGGTCCTTGTCATGTCACATTGTCTGTGCCTGACATAGCACGTGTCACTACCAGAAATTAGTCTCTCCCTTTTTGGTTGTTTGCTGATCCTGTGTTTCTCCTCACCAGCCTTGTGTGTTGTTTACCACATATCACCCATGCCTAGAAGAGTCTAGCCCTATGCTTCACTCTGAATAAAACACCTGTTAGATGAATGACCAGTGGATGAACCTGACACTTCCTAATATTATATAAAATTTTAATCAGATTTTGTTATTAAATTTTTGACACACTGTGCAGCTTGTGGGATCTTAGTTCCCTGAACAAGGATTGAACCTGTTTTGCAGTGGAAGCTCAGGGTCTTAACCACTGGAACTGGACCATCAATAGTATATGATTTTGACTGAATCACTTAACCTCTGGACTTTGACCTCCTCATCTGTACAATAAAACTAACAAAACATTGCATTTTCCTGGGGACAATCTAGAGGGGTAAACGTGTGTGGTAACATGGCACGGAGATGCAGAATGAACAGTTAACCATGGCCCTTCCTGTTTTCCAGGAAGTCTTCGGAGGAGCTGGACATGGACAAGGTCACAGCAGCCATGGTACTCACCAGCTTGTCCACCAGCCCTTTGGTTCGGAGCCCTCCTGTGCGGCAGAACGGTAAGCCTGGGGCACGGCCCAGGGCAGGGTCCTCTCACATCAGGAGCAGAGCTTCTCTTTGAGGAAGCTCTTTTCTTTTTCTCTTTTCTCTTCCCATTTTTCTTTTTTTTTTTTTCAGTTGTTTTTTAATTACACAACACATGAACACACTCGTATTTTAAAATTCAGCCGTGTGCTGCACAAACCCTCCCAGTGCCNCGGCCCAGGGCAGGGTCCTCTCACATCAGGAGCAGAGCTTCTCTTTGAGGAAGCTCTTTTCTTTTTCTCTTTTCTCTTCCCATTTTTCTTTTTTTTTTTTTCAGTTGTTTTTTAATTACACAACACATGAACACACTCGTATTTTAAAATTCAGCCGTGTGCTGCACAAACCCTCCCAGTGCCAGTCCCTCCCCAAAGGCAGTCACTCTCAGCAGTTTGGAACACATCCTTCCAGACTCTGGTCTTTGCACTTACGTGCAGACTCATTCCTAACACACACAATGGACGCTCATCCACTAGTGGGAAGGGAGGGGAAATATGGAAGAAATGGACCCCAGAGCTACCAGCCTCCTTCCTCCTCATTGTCCCAAAGACCCCACTGCATCTCGTTCCTACATCCGCCCATTGAGTGCACATTTACTGACCTCCACCACCTTTCCAACTTATCTTTAAGAACTTGTGTTCCATACCAGGTAGATGGAGATTGGGCTCATGAAGTTACTTCCCCAGCCTTTTTTTTTTTTTTCTTTTCCTGTTTGGTTGGAGGGATAGTTGGACCAAAGAACTCTGAAGATTAAATATTTTGAAAAAGCATTATCCCAGGCTCCTTAATCCATTCTTTTATTCAGTATATATTTATTAGGTACCATAACAGATGCAGCCTGGCGTGCTGCGGTTCATGGGATCGCAAAAAGTCAGACGTGAGTTAGCAACTGAACAACAACCATAATAGATGGTTTGAATATGTCACTGAAACAGTGTCCACACTCCTAGGTAATGTACAGTCTTTTGCGGGGAAACAACTATCACAGCTGTACTAATACCTAGCATTTATTGAGTACTTAGTAGGTGCCATATACTAGGTTTACTTTATCTCATGTAATTCTCACAATTCTATGAGATGTTGTCACTATTTTACAGATGAGTAAACTGAGGCATCTGAGGATTAGCTGACTTTAAACAGAGCTGAACTTCTTTCCATATCATTCTGATTCCAGATCTCCTGTCTCAGTCATGATATAATATTGACTCATATAATTCAATATGATAAATCAGTAGGGCAGTAGGAGATGAAGCTGGAGAGCCTGGCAGGAAATCAAGGAGTCATATCTGTCTGGTTATGAGTTTGGACATTCTTCTGAGGCTATAGGAGAGCTATGAGATGATTGAAACATTGGAAATTTATAATTGGGTATACAAGACAAAAACAAAAAATGAGCAAACAACAACAAAAAAAACCATATGTGTGTCCTGAACCTCGGTGGTCACGGTGGGGATGCATATAGGGCATAACTGAGAAAGATGAAGAAGGCAGAATCAACAAGACTTGGTGATAGAGAAGATAAAGGAGAAGGAGTGAAGAGGGTGACCTCTGGGAAGTCCGTTCCCTGTGGTGATGAGCAAAGGCTGAGGGAGAGATCTATTGGTTAATGTTAGGAGCAAGAGGTGGGGTAGCTGAAGAAGATGAGAGATCCATCTTGAAACACGTTTAGTAGGGAGTACCTGGGGATCATCCAAAGAACAGGATCTGATGGGGTTCTGGGTCAACCTGGAAGAGAGATCTGGGCTGATGAAGAATTGGAAGGCGACATTTTGAAGCTATGAATGTAGATGAGCTGACCCTGAGAGAGCTGTGAAAAAGTAGAGGATAATGAGAAGGTGGCTAGGTGAAAAGTGGTGAGCCTCCTCATTATGTAAGGAAAAGAACCCAGGAAGGGAGAGGGGTAACTGGAGAAGCAGAGGAAAGCAGGAAAGTGTGATTTCATAGAAGTCAAGGGAAAAGCTTGTTTCAAGGCGCAACATCTGATGCTTCAGAAGGTCGAGGTGAAAAGGACTCAATTCTGCATCAAGAAGAATGTCATGGCTTTGAAAAGAGCATTTACAGTGGACAACCCTTGGAGCGGAAGCCACATTGCAGATCAGTGAAATGTAGTATTCTGAGGCTGCCGGGTGGAACTTACCAGCCAGGGAAAACCTCCTCTCAAAAGACAACCTAGTCACTGATGAACTAGGGTTCCCCCATAATCTGGTTATAAGCAGAAGGTGTTAAAATAAATTTGTGGAACATCCATCAAGTCCTCACTCAAACTTAATGCAATCTATTTGGGAGTGGGAAGAATGATCAAGATACTGGGAATTAAGATCAATACCAGAAATCACGGTGCCTACTGCCTTGATTCCCCACAAGCTGGGGTGACGTCACTTCACATAGAGTAGGCACCGTGCCCTTGAGATGAGCCTGATCTTTCCTGATAGCCTTCTCAGCTTGGCAAAGCTGCAAAAGAAAGATGATAGGAAAAGCAGGGATGAAGTCATCCCCAAAACCTATTCTAGGAAAAAAGAATTGCAGAATTTCATGGAATCCTCAGGGGAAAACAATAATTTTGATGTACTCATTCTTTTTACCATTGGAATTTTAAAATTGAGAACATTTTTATATTCCTTTGTATAGAAATGTTAGGATCAAAATAAACCTTTTGCATCTTCAGTACAAACTTTTCTTAGCATAGTTATCAAGAGAGTGTTCGTTATGACTTAAAAAAATAACTACCCAGATAGTAATCTCAAATTTCTGATGTCTCTCATTTATTCTGCAAAAGGAAGCAAATTCTTAAAAAGGGAAAGCAATTTATGATAATGAAAGCTATTTTTTAGAAATAAAGATTATCTCCAGAATTATTGCATATTAGTGAATTTCTGGAAACTGTTGTGATCCTCTACTGTGCCAGGATCAAGGTGGCAAGAATACACAGAAGAACTGTACAAAAAAGATCTTCAAGACAAAGATAATCACGATGGTGTGANTGAAATTTTCCAGAAGGATCTATCTCCACAAGTTCTTTGCATCCCTAATTTCCAGTCCTTGCTGAGTACACAAGTAAGTATTTAATGAAATGAATCATAAGTGCCACAAAAATGTAAGCGTTCTTCTCATCAAAGCACTGATACGGAACCTCTATCTTCATATTTTAAACACAACTCTCCTGTCCACTGGATCACCTTTTCCTTTCTAGGTACACTGCCCTCAGACCACATTGCCCTGGGCCCAACATGATAATCTATGAGTTAGTTCTCATTTCTCGTCCTACTTTTTTCTCAGCACTTTCTACCACCAGTGAATAACCTGGATTATGCATGTACAAATAGGATGCTGCTCTCTGTCNCACCTTTTCCTTTCTAGGTACACTGCCCTCAGACCACATTGCCCTGGGCCCAACATGATAATCTATGAGTTAGTTCTCATTTCTCGTCCTACTTTTTTCTCAGCACTTTCTACCACCAGTGAATAACCTGGATTATGCATGTACAAATAGGATGCTGCTCTCTGTCAGATCACATCAAGTCTGAGGGAAAACACATGTCTTCTAAGATTGACTACCACCAGGCACGTCATATAAACTCTTCAGAGCTCCTCAGCCTCATCTTAGACACACAGGATTGGATCTATTTCTTATTCATTCATTCATGCATCCATTTACTCATGCAGCTGGCTATCATTTAAATCTTTTCTTGTTGTTGTTATTGTTGGCCATGCTGCCCAGAATGTGGGATCTTAGTTCCTCAACCAGGGACTGAACCCTCGCCCCTTGCACAGAAGCATGAAGTCAACAAAGGGCCCTGGGGCCAATGGTATGGTTTTTCCAGTGGTCATGTATGGATGTGAGAGTTGGACCATAAAGGAGGCTGAGGACCAAAGAACTGATGCTTTTGACCTGTGGTGCTGGAGAAGACTCTTGAGAGCCCCTTGGACTGCAAAGAGATCAAACCAGTCAATCTTAAAATAAACTCTGAATATTCATTGGAAGAACTGACGTTGAAGATCCAATACTTTGGCCACCTGATGCAAAGAGACAACTCATTGGAAAAGACCCTGATGCTGAGAAGGTCTGAAGGCAAAACAAGGGGATGGCAGAGGATGAGATGGTTAGATAGTATCACTGACTCAAGAGACATGATTTTGTGCAAACTCTGGGAGATAATGAAGGTCAGGGAAGACTGGCGTGCTGCAGTTCATGGAGTTGTAAAGAGTCACACAAAACTTAGTGACTGAACAACAACAGTAAATGTGTAAAATACTCTTGATTCCAGATGTTTATTCATCTTGTTCTCTCTCATTAATGTCCTTTCCTTTACCCTATGTGTTCAAATCCTGTCAATCTTTTTTAACTCATATGATTTCCAATCCTTCCCCTCTTTACTAAAGACTTAATCTGACTTCTGTTCTAGGACTACAGAGGGGTCTTCTCCACACCTTCAAGATCACCATTTAGTGTGGAAATAAGTGGGCAAGTGCAATTTCACATCCAAGAGAATATTAATTAGGTGGACATTAAATAGGAAATTGTGCCTTTTTTAAAGCCCCAGCCTTGCAAACTCTGAGTCAGGAAAGTCAAACAGGGTCTTAAGATTTCTCAGATTCTTTAATGTGAAATCAGGAGGTGAATATGAGTGCTTCCTAGACATTTTTGATTTATTAAAGTTAGAATATAATTAACATAAATTTTACCATTTTAACTATTTTTCAGTGTATAGTTCAGTGACCTTAGGTATATTCAAGATGCTATGCAACTATCAACACCATCCACTCCAGAACTTTCTGATCATGGGTTTTGTGGAGAATACTACCAGTGTAAGGTGCCAAAGAACACATTTTAAGAATTATGTTGCATGGTATCAGGGCTATGGAAGGGAATACATAGGAGGCTCTGAGAACTCAGGACCCAAGCCCGTACTGAAGGACTAGGGCAGGTCTCTCGAACACAGAAGGGCCTAAACGTCTACCCAGACATCTGCAGCCCATGAGTTAGGCAGAATTGATGCTTTTGAACTGTGGTGTTGGAGAAGACTTTTGAGAGTCCCTTGGACTGCAAGGAGATCCAACCAGTCCATTCTGAAGGAGATCAGCCCTGGGATTTCTTTGGAGGGAATGATGCTGAAGCTGAAAGTCCAGTACTTTGGCCAACTCATGCGAACAGTTGACTCATTGGAAAACACTCTGATGCTGGGAGGGAGTGGGGGCAGGAGGAGAAGGGGACGACCGAGGATGAGATGGCTGGATGGCATCACGGACTCAATGGACGTGAGTCTGAGTGAACTCCGGGAGTTGGTGATGGACAGGGAGGCCTGGCGTGCTGCGATTCATGGGGTCGCAAAGAGTCGGACACGACTGAGCGACTGAACTGAACTGAACTGAAGCAGTAAACGCCCACCTTGAAACAGATACTTCACCTTCAGGCCCAAGAAAATTACTCAGAGGCCCTCAGAGACAGAGGCACATCATATAAGTAAATGGCTGGTTAAATGTCAAGGAGACTGGCCAAGGAGAAGAAAACATGAAGCCTGTGCTCCCTTCCTCAATGCAGTGGTGATGGTAATCTCTTATAACTCCTGGAGACATGGAATTCAACTGCTTTCGGCGGGGAGGAGTGGCCCCAATATCAACCATCTGCATTCAGCTCAATCAGATCTAGAACTCCATTAATCACAGACTAGCTGGTCATGCTGAAACACTGAAGCGTGTAGGAATAAACCACAGGCACATTTACACGAACATTTACATTATCAGCCAGAGGACCTCCAGGGAAGTCCCAACGAACACATTATTACTAAAAGTTTAATAAATGTTCTTCCACTACAAAACTAGAAATATCTACCTTCAGCTTCACATCAAGCCATTTATTCTTCCCCTTCAGTAAAATTCTAAAATCAAACCTAATGTCCTTTCTCTAGTTTCATATATTTCATATTTCACTGTCTGATTAAGGTTGTTCATTTCTTTCACATGTTGATTTGATCCCCCCCTGCTGCGATTCATGGGGTCGTAAAGAGTCGGACACGACTGAGCGACTGAACTGAACTGAACTGAACTGTGCTAGAAAAGGATCATTTTGTTAGGATGTGGGTCCAAAACGAGGGAGATTCCAGCAAAATGCCTGTCTGAATTTTTACCAAAAGCTTGTTTAAGATAAGAAGACACCGCTCTCTAAAAAACACTAGGAATTGGTTCTGGCTTTTTTTCTGAGAGATTTATTTCTATATTCCATTGTCCTTCTGATTAAATAGTGTTTCTAAAGGAAATGCCATTCACAGGGAAACAAATAAACTAACTTCTAGCACTGGCAGGAAGCAGTGTGTAGCCACACTGTAACAATAGTTGGCTTCAAAATTATGTCAGTTCCTCATCAGTTCACATCAGTTGATCAGTCATGTCTGACTCTTTGCCACCCCGTGGACTGGGAGCCCCCCAAGTCTGGCAGCACGCCAGGCTTCCCTGTCCATCAGCAACTTCCGGAGCTTGCTCAAACTCATGTCCATTGAACCGGTGATGCCATCCAACCATCTTCTCCTCTGTTGTCCCCTTCTCCTGCCAGTTCCTCTTACTTACCATGATTAGAGATCTTGCTCCACGAATTTGTTTTATTATACAAGTGTATGCTTCAATAAGCCTCCTGGGCCTGCCAAGTGAGTTTGTCCACCAGGTAATATTACCTAAGGCCTTATACTAGACTCAGCTTGAAGTCATGTATTGAAAAGAGCTTTCTTATTTAGTAGAGGCAACTCCAGTTCAGGGAGTATCTCAGTCTCTGTGTAGACCACAGGGAGTGAGAGGCTGGTTTGGTTTTGTTAATGCTATCAGGGTGTGAGCTTGCCTAACAGACCATGTAATTCTGTTAGAGCTTGGCTTAAATGAGATGGTTAACTTACTTCTGCTATTCAACTTAAAACTTCATTCATCTAACTGAACTTTTTCCTTGACAAAGTTGAGAAATATGCTGGAAACCTATAATTAGGTGAAGATAGTCAAGAAATTTTTTGATGAATGCTAGTATGTTGTTTTTTATGAATGCTAGTATGTCTTCAGTTCATTACTAATTACACAGATGTTAATAGCATTTCTTTAATGAGGCATTTTGGGATTTTTTCCTTCTTGTAGTTAGGATATAGTTTTAATATATTCAAAATGCACATTAATATGGAGGAGATTATCCAAAAGAAAGTCAGATTTATACAAATGCTAATTAAGATTGGGCATTTTGAAAAATAAAGCAAATCTTCAGTGATTAAGAGAGCCCCTGAAGACATTCCAACTGGGCAAAAATCTCTCTATATTAGCAAGCATTTCATCATGTTTTCTCCCACAAGTGGAAAGGGAAAATTCAACACCAGTCTTATCAGTAATTATTACCAATAAGTTCTTTTCTGATCTCAGCTTTGCCTGAAAAAAGAAGCATGCTCATACCTGGGGTCTGCATGTACTGAAGGAGAAGGAGGGCCAACTGGTAGACCAGCGTTTGAGACCCTGGCCCATCCTCGTTAAGTACTAATCACGGCAAGTCAGTTAATTTCCTGGTGCCTCAGGGACCTCATCTGTAAAATGGGCATAGTAATCCTTACTCTGAAAGACAGATATTATGAGAATGCATCAGACTGTGTGAATAAGCTTTGTAAGATGTAAGTGAAATGAAAGTGAAAGTTGCTCACTTGTGTCCGACTTTTTTCAATCACATGGACTATAGCCCACCAGGCTCCTCTGTCCATGGAATTCTCCAGGTCAGAATACTGGAGTGGGTAGCCGATCCCTTCTCTAGGGGATCTTCCCAACCCAGGAATCTAACTGGGGTCACCTGCATTGCAGGCAGATTCTTCACCAGCTGAGCTACCAGGAAGCCCTTGTAAGATGTAAAACATACACCAAATATAAGGCACAATTATTTGTTATAATAAGCTGGATGGCAAATGACTTTAGGTAACTAATAGGAAATTTTCTCTTAGGTTCTTAAATCTTGATCAACTCTATAAATGTATTCCAAAGATCACAGCCCTGTAAGAAATTCCTTTTAAAATGTTAAAATGTGGGGATGGGGTTTGGAGAAATGCTGCAAATCATTACTCCCTTAGTAACATAGTCCATAAATACCTAAACTTCCTAAACTTAGTGAACCATAACATCTTTTTTTTTTCCTCTTTGTTTTCATGTATTCTCCACCATCATGTTCTTAAATCTTGATCAACTCTATAAATGTATTCCAAAGATCACAGCCCTGTAAGAAATTCCTTTTAAAATGTTAAAATGTGGGGATGGGGTTTGGAGAAATGCTGCAAATCATTACTCCCTTAGTAACATAGTCCATAAATACCTAAACTTCCTAAACTTAGTGAACCATAACATCTTTTTTTTTTCCTCTTTGTTTTCATGTATTCTCCACCATCATCCTGGGGAAGGCAATGGCACCCCACTCCAGTACTCTTGCCTGGAAAATCCAATGGACGGAGTAGCCTGGTGGGCTGCACAGTCCATGGGGTGGCTAACAGTCGGACAGACTGAGCGACTTAACCTTCACTTTTCTCTTTCATGCACTGGAGAAGGAAATGGCAACCCACTCCAGTATTCTTGCCTGGAGAATCCCAGGGATGGGGGAGCCTGGTGGGCTGCCGTCTATGGGGTCACACAGAGTCAGACACAACTGAAGTGACTTAGCAGCAGCAGCAGCAGCCACCATCATCCTAAAGAACTAGTTTTGCATAAAGCAACATCCATCAGAAAACTCTTAAAAAAGGCCTGTCCTCAGGAGGGCATAGCAACCCACTTTAGTATTCTTGCCGGGAGAATCCCAAGGACAGAGGAGCATGGTGGGCTACAGGCCACGGGACAGAAGCGACTTAGCGTGCACGCATATATGGCTAAAACAGATGTTTATAAACAAGCTATCATGCAACTTTTTTGAAAGTATAAATAGAGTACAACGTACATATTGAGTTGTTGCAAATTACCACGTGGGGTACAGGTGCTTTCACCAGCAGGGAATCTCGGCCCTCACTGCCCCTCTGATCCCGGCCTGGGCGCCCCGGGAGCCCAGGACTGGGCGCTGACGCTGTGCTTGTGTGCTCCGACAGAGGGCCTGAGCGGATCCTGGAAGGAGGGGGGCGGCGTGCCTTCCAGCACCAGCAGCAGCGGCTACTGGAGCTGGAGTGCCCCCAGCGACCAGTCCAACCCGTCCACGCCGTCGCCGCCGCTGTCCGCAGACAGCTTCAAGCCCTTCCGCAGCCCCGCGCCCCCCGACGATGGCATCGACGAGGCGGAGGCCGGCAACCTGCTCTTTGATGAGCCCATCCCCAGGAAACGAAAGGTTGGTTTCAGGTTTCATTTGGGGGGAACCGGCTTCCTAGGGTGATGATTTTGGCACTTTTCCAACCAACGCCCCTTCTGATCGACAGAAACAGCCCGTGTTCGCCTCTAATATCCTTTGAAATCTTCAAATAAATTAAGGGTCACGATTAGAGAGAAATAGAAATGATTAAAGTGTTACTATATTTCTTCGAAGTACGCATCCCCACCCCACTCCCAATCTCACCCCATCGTCTCCTCTGGTTGTAAATCGCTGCACTGGTAACATCAGGTAACCTAGTAGAATCTGCCTGCAATGCAAGAGACTGGGGTTCGATCCCTGGGTGGGGAAGATCCCCTGGAGAAGGAAATGCAACCCACTCCAGTATTCTTGGAGAAGGAAATGGCAACCTCTTGCCTGGAGAATCCCATGGACAGAGGAAACTGGCAGGCTGTATATAGTCCGTGGCTCGCAGAGTTGGATAGGACTGAGCGACTAACACTTTCACAACACTTCCACCTGGGACTTTACCAGTATTTGGAAGTCAAAAAATCGGACTTCAGGCTTGGTTTCGTAATTAACTCACTCTCTTCGTGGGAATTAACTTTTTCATCTGTAAAATAAAATTATGTTTTTCTCTTTTCTGCTTCACAGACTCTTAAAGGGTTGTGGGAAAGAAGATTTTCTGACTTAACGTTTATAAAACTAGATGTGAAATATACATGAAAGCTAAAATGTAAACATACGTAGTATTTACATGCCCCAAATTATGTATTTATTAAATTAGAAGTGAGAAAATAGATCTAGCTGATTTAATCTAGTGGTGAAGTGAAAGTGAAGTCGCTCAGTCGTGTCCGACTCTTTGCGACCCCATAGACGGTAGCCTACCAGGCTCCATCCATTGGATNTGAAAGCTAAAATGTAAACATACGTAGTATTTACATGCCCCAAATTATGTATTTATTAAATTAGAAGTGAGAAAATAGATCTAGCTGATTTAATCTAGTGGTGAAGTGAAAGTGAAGTCGCTCAGTCGTGTCCGACTCTTTGCGACCCCATAGACGGTAGCCTACCAGGCTCCATCCATTGGATTCTCTAGGCAAGAATACTGGAATGGGCTGCCATTTCCTTCTCCAGGGGATCTTCCCAACCCAGGGATCGAACACGGGTCTCCTGCATTGCAGACAGATGCTTTACCGTCTGAGCCACCGGGAAGAACCCACCAATGCAAGATACCTAAGAGAAGCGGGGTCGATCCCTGGGTCCCGAAGATCCCCTGGAGAAGGAAATGGCAATACACTCCGATATTCTTGCCTGGAGAATGCCATGGACCAAGGAGCCAACTATAGGCCACAGGGTTGCCCAGAGTCGAAAACCTCTGAAGCAGCTTAACACACACACATGCAGGTTAGAAAGGGCCAGCGCTGCCTTTCAAACCCAGGTCTGCCTAAGCCAAAAGCTCATATTCTTTTCATTCTCTTCAGACACATTTAAGTGATTATGTTCACTCACAATTTTAAAAAGCATTTCTGTTTTATAGAATAAATAAATACTACTGCAATATCTGGAAAATGTTGTAACATTATTTTTAAATCTCCATGTAAATAGACTTTTAAAATATATTTTAGTTTTTTAGTTTGCAATTGGTTGCTTCATTATTAATGACTATCCACAAACAAAAATCCAAAGAAAACCCTGTGGACTGCAGGGCAACCTATTTTCCCAGTTCATTTCAAAGAGAAAAACAAAGGGATGGCACTGGCCCAACACCGTCCGTCCCTGCATCTCTCAGCATCAGGCAGCGTGTGTAATGGTGCTGGTGATACACGCGCTCTCTCTGCCCAGAGAACAAACAGGGTGTTGATGTCATCTCTGGTCCTTCCCAAAGGCTGGGGCATGAAGAGTTGCTGTTTCACATGCCAGTCCATCGGGCAGGGTCCTGGAGCTGTCCAGGCATCCCGTGGGTCCAAGAAGACCCTGGGTCTTGACTCCTTGGGGAGAGAGGCTGCACTTGCACCTGTGGGAACCCATAGGCAGGACAGCTGTGTGGACCTGGGGTCTGTCCTGCTGCTTCCGGCTGCACAGACTTTCTCTCTGGGGCCTTCAGTGTGTGGTCTTGGCTCTCATTAATCACAGCCAAGCCTGTGGCAAAGACTCACAGCACAGGGAGCTCCCCAGAGCGTGTAAGGTGCCCCACTGGAAGGCTCATCACAGCTTTTCCTTTCCGACATAGCCACAAGACAAAGTTCATATTCTTGCATTGCAGTTCGGTTGCCTTGGTCAGACTTGTATGTAAAGTCCTTAGGTTCAACTCAACTAGGAGATAGCCAAGTTACCAAATGAAAAGAAAAAAAAAAAAAAAATTCATTACAAACTGGCATTTACTTGAATGGCACAGACCCACTCCTCAGGAGTCTGGCCATGTGCAGACCCACTCAGGAGTCTGGCCATGTGCAGACCCACTCCTCAGGAGTCTGGGGACCGTGTTCCTCTCTCTTTCTTTGTGCCTTCTCCCTCCATTAAGACTCTGGATTTCCCCAGGGTGATATCAAAAGGAGGAAGCTTGTAGTCCCTAATTTCTTTCTTTTTTGCTATGGGATCATAGGTCCTTGACCAGGAACTGACCCTGCACCCCCTGCATTGGGAGCACAAAGTCTTAACCACTGGACCCCCGGAGAAGTCCCAAGTAGTCCTTGTTTTTAATGCATGGATCGTACATAGACCAAGTCATTGCCTTTTGAACTTAAAGTTATTTTGAATAGTGGGAATAACAAGAAAGTAGGATGGTTATAATTCACAATTCATTGGTGTATCAAGTAAACCAATATTTATTGAGCACCCAACAGGCACAACAATCAATGCCTTGAGATTAAAGTACAGCCCCTTCCTTCAAGGTCGAAGGTTAGGCAGGTGGACACTGATGTATAAAAAGGCAATAACAATTATGAGCGATAGATGCTGTGCTCACAATGTGGTTCCCAGGTGGCGTTAGTGGTAAAGAACCCTCCTGGCAATGCAAATAGACATTAAGAGTTGCAGGTTCACTCTGCATCCGGAAGATCCCAGGAGGAGGAAATGGCAACCCACTCCAGTATTCTTGCTTGGAGAATCCCATGGACAGAGGACCCTGGCAGGCTGCAGTCCATGGGGTCTCAAAGAGTTGGGCATAACTGAAGCAACTTACCATGCACATAATGGGGTAGAAACACAGCAGCTGAAATGGTGCTATTTTGGTTTTCAAGGTCATATTTCAAATGATTTCCAAGAGTTAACTGCCTAATCCATAGACAATATGTTCTAGTTGGGGGACACTTTCTGAATTCATTTTATTTTCCTCTTCATTCCCTGAGGTTCATAATATCTATTTGAGACCATGGACTTGTATTGGGCATATGTCCTGTGGGGATTGTTTGAGAACCTCCTAGATCAATATTTTCCAAACTGCATGTCTCAATCCACTGGTGGGTTGTGAACCTTTTTAATGACTGTGAACAGCACCTCTTTAAGGAATAGGGTACAATGGACATAATCAGGATAAGTACTCTTCCTTGATGCTTTAGTTTCAGTCACAGACCTATGTGCCTACTGAACAAACTGTGTCTCTTACTGTGGCTGATGGTCAAAAAAGTTTGGAAGCCCCTGTTCCTTAGGATACAGAGAGAGCGTGATAAGTGGTAAGTGAAGGTGTCCTGGTTAGAAATCGAAAGATCCGCATTCTAGACTCACCTTTGCTAGCCCGAGAACTTCAGAAAAACACTTCATCTCTCTGAGCATCAACTTCTTTGTCTGTTAAGCAGGCAAACAGACTCTATCAAACCTCTCTCAGGACGATCATGAAGACTAAGTGTGACCAACCATAAGTACAGAAAGGGCTTCTAAGCCCTAAAACTGGAATATGACAACTTTGTAATAGACCTATTTTAGGACCCTGAAACAAAGCGGGAGGAGGCATACCCTATACTAATCATGAAGCAATGACCCTGGTCTTCCTCCTTATGGAAACTTATTTGGAAGTTATCTTAACACTTTTCCTCACTCTCACCTCTTACATGATCCCTGTTCCACTTATGTAAAGAGGAAGAGAGATTCGTTGCCTAGATAAGGCATTATCACTGCCTACTGTCAGTGTTAAGACACAATTACTGATATTATCAAGTGTATACATACATATGTAAATAACTATATTTGCATACTTTGTTACAGTTTACAAAATGCTTTAAATGCAGCATGTCATTTAATCATCACGAACATCTTTGGCCTAGTCATATCCCCATTGTGCAGAAGAGGCTCACTGAGCTTATGTGCATTGCCCAAAATCCTGTAGCTATAATCTTAGAAAGAAGACCAGCTTAGTCCATGGGGTCACACAGAGTCGGACAGGACTGAAGTGACTTAGCAGCAGCAGCAGCTAAAAGAGCAAAGATAAAACTCTTGAGCTTATTTCAAAGAATCCACATTTCCCTCTGCACTCAGAAGAAAATAACATGGAAAGAAAACAGTCAGACCCAGCTACAGCCAGCACAATGTGGCAGAGTGGGAGTGGGGTGCAGAGGGTTACACAAAAACAGAGGAATTCCAGGCTGTCTCCTGAGGCCTGGGTCCCCAACCTCCGGGATCTAATAATGCCTGATGATCTGCGGTGGTGCTGATGTAATAATAATAGAAATAAAGTACATGATAAACCATCCCCTCTCCGCGAAACCGGTGCCTCATGCCAAAAAGACTGTGGACCACTGTGCTGGGGTGGAGTTGGGGCGGGAGGGCAGGGGCAGCTTCCTGCAGGAAGGGCACATGGCCCTTTAGCCAAGGTAGGTGGGAATGCGAGGAGGGGAAATGAAAGGCTTCTTTCTCCTGGCTCGGGAAATCAGCCAGCCAACTGCCTCAAGCCCAGTTCTAGCAGAATTTTTCCTCTGGAATTTCAGACTGACTGCGCTCAGATATTGAGAAAAGCCTAGTATTATGAGCAGGGACTCGGGGAGTACCGGGAAGGTGCAGTTCCTATCCTGACCACAAGGTGATGCAATGGCCCTAAATACAGCCGCTCCGGGCATCTGGGAGAAGACAGTTCTATGGAAGGCCAAGAGTTAACATTCAATTCCTGAAGACCTCTAGAATATCAAGAAGGGCTCATAACTAATACTGTGCTTTTTTTCCACGTCAGATTCCTAGTTCAGTCAAATTTGGGATTTGTCCTTTCCCAAACAGGATAAAACCGTTCGGGCTCTGGAATTAGCACCCCAGCTATAATACTCATCACAGTGTGAAAGTGCTAGTTGCTCAGTCATGTCCGAGTCTTTGCAACCCCATAGATGCATAGGAATTCAGGCTCCTCTGTCTATGGGATTCTCCAGACAAGAATACTGCAGTGGGTAGCCATTCCCTTCTCCAGGGGATCTTCCCTACCCAGGGATCAAACCCAGGTCTCCTGCATTGCNCCGAGTCTTTGCAACCCCATAGATGCATAGGAATTCAGGCTCCTCTGTCTATGGGATTCTCCAGACAAGAATACTGCAGTGGGTAGCCATTCCCTTCTCCAGGGGATCTTCCCTACCCAGGGATCAAACCCAGGTCTCCTGCATTGCAGACAGACTCTTTTTACCCTCTGAGCCATCAGGGAAGCCCACAGTGCTCATGTGAGCGTAGCAAATAACTTGACCTCTCTAAGGCTCGGTTTCCTCATCTGTACAATATGAAAAATGATCAAGTTGTTGTGAGGGGCTGGCTGCTAGTATTTTGCTTTCCTTTTTACCCACTTGACAATGGACTGAATGGCATTTGAGAGGCGTGAGTGTGGACAGGGAAGGCTGCCTGCCTCCATCCTCCATCCTGGACCCATAGGACCAGGGCTGCTGCAGCTCAGGACAGGGCCCCTCGGCCACTTCAGTCACCTTGGGCTTACTTAGGGTTAGTGGAAGAGGGCAGCCTGTGTGGGATCAGGAGTGAAGGAAGCAATGACACTAGCAGAAATCGGGGCCTCCAAGGAAACCTGACTCAGGCCTCTGCATTTCAAAACATCAGCACGACTCAAAAGCAATTGCAAAATTCCAGTCTTCATCACTTTCATTTATCCCACAGGCGTCTTGACCACGAACCACGTTACCTATAGACTGGGGAGAATCTCAAGTCAGAGGGAAAACAAATAGCTCCGTTCACATAAGATACTTCGCTCATCATTGTACAGTAGTAAACAGTGAATTAATCATTTGCTCCACTCTGCGTGTTCGATCTTTCGGAATCAGAAAGCAGTGAACCACTTTTAAGTTGTGAATGACAGCTCCAGAAAGCAAACAGACCCTCACGGCCCTCACAGTTATGTCTGTTGCCAGTCTCCAGGCTGACTTAATTCCTAACCCACTAATTTTGAGCAGAGAGGTGCCTTCTGTAAGAAGAACTGCTGCTCCAGAAATAGACCCGTCTGTTAGAAGTGCTGGGGAGGGCAGTGCTAAGAAAAGCCACTCGGGGTCACACCATGTGGATCTCAGGGTGATGACACAGCATCACCCGCCAGAGTCAGAGAACTGATTGACCTTGGGGAGAATCGGGGTAAAGACGAGAGATCTAGGCAATTTAATGACAGCATCTTAGAACAGTCTGCCAGGCAGCGTGTGGTCCAGGAGCGCGAAGGACTTCAAAAACCATCAAGCCCAAGCTCAGCCTTTCCAAGTTACAGGACTGCTTGGATCATGTCTGGAAATGTACCCTTGTCCCTAAAGATGAGATGCACTTCTAGAATTCAGTGATGGAGAAAACTTAATTTAATTGTTAGGGATTTCTATTAATTCAGGGATACTTTAGTTTGTGGTTTTAGACATTGTTTAAAATTGACTCCATAGTTAGGTATCATGTCCACACAATCAAATGAGCCCACTTTAAACATATCATTCACTGAGTTTTAACTGATGTCTCCACGTGAGTAATCACCTCTCTGATCCAGGCCAGCAGTTCCTGTGTCCTCTGGAGTCAAATGCTGCCCCCCAACCCAGACAGGCCGCCCTGACTTCTGTCACCAGAGATTAATTTTGCCTGCTGTAAATGGAATCAGACGGTGTGCACTTTTGGTGTATAAAGTACCAAGTGTGGGCAACAGGAACCCTCATTCATTGCTCTTAGGAGTGTAAAATGGTACAACCTCTTTGTAAAGCAGTTTGGCAGTTTCTTATAAAGTTAAGGATATATTCACCATATGACCCAGTAATGCCACTCTCAGCTATTTACCTAAGAGATAAGAAAGCATGTCCACAAAAACACTTGTAGACAAGTTTCATAGAAGTTGTATTCATTGTCACCCCAAACTAGAGACCTGTTTCCATAAACAGGGAAGTGGATAAATAATTTCTGGTACATATATACACTGGAATTCTATGCCGCAGTAAAAGGGAACTAATGACTGAAGTATGAAGCAGGGGGTGAAGCTCAAAAAAAAAAAAAAAAAAAAAGTGCTCAGACATAGACACCAGATACATGAGAATACATTCTGTATTATTGCATTTACAGAAATCTTTTTGTTATTTTTAAATTTTATGTATTCGCACAGCATCCATAAATGGCATATAGGTGGGAAATATTTAATCCCTGCTTAATACACGTTTGAATTTACCTATACACCTCATGGATCCAAAGTCACTAATCTTGTTCAGTGTTCTCATTTTACAAATAAAGAAAGAAAACCCCCAGCTAGTGAGATGATATGTACAAGGCTGCTGTCCCAGTAAAGAACTGGAATGCCTACAACTTCTAACAGTTATTGATTTTTTTCAAGATACTATTTGTCAGTCTTTTGGAACCTGCTGAGGGTCTGAGTGGACTTCTCAATCCTGAAAGGGAGGCTGGAGCCTGTGCCAAAGCTGTGGGTTCTCGGGAGGCAGGCTGAGGAAACGTGTGTAATGTCACACACTCACCTGTGCAGAATAACTGGACTGCCTTCTCTCTGGGAAATTTGGATGCGTGAATATCAACCCAGCCTTTATCCCAACACGCGTGCGCGCGCGCGCGCGCACACACACACACACACACACACACCAGTTGCCAAATAAAGGTCAGAGAGCTGGCATTAACCCCAGACTGCTATCTGGTAAACCAGTCATGTGATGCTTAAAGTCCTACATATGTACCTTCTGGAATATAGCTGTAATTGAACTTATCCTTGGCATTTTGTATATGTCAAAATCCAGCCATGTTTGCACACTTGTAACTGAAGGTGTGCCACAGCAGTGGCCACAGGACTGGAAAAGGTCAGTTTTCATTCCAATCCCAAAGAAAGGCAATGCCAAAGAATGTTCAAACTACCACACAATTGGACTCATCTCACATGCTAGCAAAGTAATGCTCAAAATTCTCCAAGCCAGGCTTCAACCATACGTGAACCATGAACTTCCAGATGTTCAAGCTGGTTTTAGAAGAGGCAGAGGAACAAGAGATCAAATTGTCAACATCTGCTGAATCATCAAAAAAGCAAGAGAGTTCTAGAAAAACATCTATTTCTGCTTTATTGACTATTCCAAAGCTTTTGACTGTGTGGATCACAAGAAACTGTGGAAAATTCTGAAAGAGACAGGAATACCAGACCACTGACCTGCCTCCTGAGAAATCTGAATGCAGGTCAGAAAGCAACAGTTAGAACTGGACATGGAACAATGGACTGGTTCCAGTGTCACCCTGCTTATTTAACTTCTATGCAGAGAGCATCATGTGAAATGCTGGACTGGATGAAGCACAAGCTGGAGTCAAGATTGCCGGGAAAAATATCAATAACCTCAGATATGCACATGACACCACCCTTATGGCAGAAAGTGAAGAGGATCTAAAAAGCCTCTTGATGAAAGTGAAAGAAGAGAGTGAAAAACTTGGCTTAAAGCTCAACATTCAGAAAACTAAAATCATGGCATCTGGTCCCATCACTTCATGGCAAATAGATGGGGAAACAGTGAAAACAGTGTCAGATTTTATTTTGGGGGGGCTCCAAAATCAATGCAGATGGTGACTGCAGCCATGAAATTAAAAGATGCTTACTCCTTGGAAGGAAAGTTATAACCAACCTAGACAGCATATTAAAAAGTAGAGACATTACTTTGTCAACAAAGGTCGTCTAGTCAAGGCTATGGTTTTTCCAGTGGTCATGTATGGATGTGAGTGTTGGACTATAAAGATAGCTGAATGCTGAAGAATTGATGCTTTTGAACTGTGATGTTGGAGAAGACTTTTGAGAGCCCCTTGGGCTTCAAGGAGATCCAACCGGTCCATTCTAAAGGAGACACTCAGGTCCAGTCCTGAGTGTTCATTGGAAGGACTGATGTTGAATCTGAAACTCCAATACTTTGGCCACCTGATGGGAAGAAATCAGTGGAAACGACCCTGATGCTGGGAAAGATTGAAGGAGGGAGTAGAAGGGGACGACAGAGGATGAGATGGTTGGATGGCATCACCGACTCCAGGGACATGAGTTTGGGTAGACTATGGGAGTTGGTAATGGATAGGGAGGCCTGGCGTGCTGCAGTCCATGGGGTCGCAAAGAGTCAGACACAGCTGAGCGACTCAACTGAACTGAACTGAACTGAAGGTAACTTCAGCAGTCATCTTATCAGTCCTGTGTACCAGTCTGGGTTCTATCAGGAAAATAAAGTCCACAATAAGTGTAATGCACTTCATTCATTCCAAAACCATCCCCCAACCCCAGTCCATGAAAAAAACTGTCTTCCATGAAACTGGTCTTTGGTACCAAAAAAGGTTGCTTGAGTGCTTAATCACTAAGTCATGTCTGACTCCATGTATCCTAAGTATGAAACAAATCAAAACCAGCATGGAAGCTTGCCATGGAGGGGGAAGCAGAGAAAAGATGAAGGAAGACTTGGCGAAAGATCTCAGCCTATTGCTCCAAAAAAGTTGATATCAGAGACATTCTGGGAGCTGCCACAAAGGCGACGAATCTCCAGGAAGTTCTCTCCAACCATCGTAGCCCACAAGGCCAAGTTGAGTGATTCTAAAGAAGCAGTTCCTAGAAGCTGCTATGAACGTCGCACTGGGCATGTGTGAGATTCCTTGAGTCTGCTTATAACTGCCAGGCTGTTGTTTAGTCACTAAGTCGTGTTCAACTCTTTTGCAACCCCGTGGACTATAGCCTGCCAACTCCAGTGTCCGTGGGATTTTCCAGGCAAGAATACTGAAGTGGGTTGCCATTCCCTTCTCTCCAGGGTATGGAACCTGCGGCTCCTCCATTGGCAGGCAGGTTCTTTACTGCTGAGCATCCTGGGAAGCCCAACTGCCAGGAGCTTCAGCTAAACCAAGCAGGTGCGTGGAGGACATAGCTCATTGAGGTTCCCAGCCAACAGTGGCCTCTCCCTGCCTCGGACAACCCAGCTTGGTGAACATCTGCTGAAGCTGGGAAGGGAAGCCGGGGCTGAGGCACAGATGGTCACGCTCAGACTTGGCCGCTGCGACTCTGCCTGCCGCTTTGCTTAGTTTGGCTTCTTTGGGCGAGCTTGGACCCATGCAGCAATCTGGGTGCTGTTTATTTAGCTATGTTTTCCTGTTCTCCTCCTCCCATGGCTGGCTTTCCTTTAGCATAACAGGGAGTAGTTCTGTAGACAAAGGATTTCTTTCCACTGGAAGTAATCAGAGTACTCTGAAAAGTATTTAACCACTATTTAAGGCAGGAGTCCCCAACTTCCACAATCTAATTCCTAATGATCTGAATTACTAATAATACACATAAAGTCCACAATAAGTGTAATGCACTTCATTCATTCCAAAACTATCCCCCAACCCCAGTCCATGAAAAAATTGTCTTCCACGAAACTGGTCTTTGGTACCAAAAAAGGCTGCTTGAGTGCTTAATCACTCAGTCATGTCTGACTCTTTTAGACCGTATGGACTGTAGCCTGCCTGGCTCCTCTGTCCATGGGATTTTCCCTCCATGAGTACAGGAGTGAGTTGCCATGCCCTCCTCCAGGGAATCTTCCCAATCCAGGGATCAAACTGCATCTCCTGCATTGTAGGCAGATTTTTTTCCCCACTGAGCCACTGAGAAAGCCCACCAGAAAGGTTGGGGACCACTGATTTAAGAGACATTATGATTTGACACACCTTCACCTAGGTGGAAAGAAGTCACTTGATTGCATTAAAGTCGAGGTGCTTGTGCTAGTATAATTGTGTTCTCTAAAAATTAATCAAGCAAGTATTAATATTATAGGTTGACTTCTATTTTAATTTAAAATAGGGTAATTTTTATATTTTGCATCGACAACTCAGTGGATGTGACTTTGAGCAAGCTCTGGGAGATAGTGAAGGCCAGAGGAGCCTGGCATGCTGCAGTCCCTGGGGTTGCAAAGAGTCAGACATGATGGAGCAACTGAACAACAACGCAATTCCTATGTTTGGAAATTAATGTAAACCTAAGATGCCCCTCCCCAATATTTCCACCATGCAATAATACAGTTTTATTTGTTTTACATACCTCCCAAAATATATAATGTTGTTTATGTTCTTTTATAGTCTACTTTTTCCCCATTTCAATCCAGGTCCTGGGGGAAGTTGATGGTGTTCTCAGATGGGGTAACTGAGAAGAGTTTAATAAAGATGCTCTTTATAAAGGAGTAAATAGGGCTGGAAGAAATCGGAAGGGATGATGCAGTATCCCATGGGCAAAAGAGAAGCAAGAAGGAATAAAATTGATCATTTTTCTTCTTATCCATTACCTGATTTTCTCTGGGCAACAGATTTCTCTGGAGCCCTTAGTAGGAGCCCAGAAAATTATAAGTAAAGAATCCACCTGCAATGCAGGAGACCCCGGTTCAACTCCTGGGTCAGGAAGATCCCCTGGGAAAGGGATGGGCTACCCACTTCAGTATTCTTGGGCTTGCTTGGTGGCTCAGTTGGTAAAGAATCCACCTGCAATGTGGAAGACCTGGGTTCAATCCCTTGGTCAGGAAGATCCCCTGGCAACCCACTCCATTATTCTTGCCTGGAGAATCCGCGTGGACAGAGGAGCCTGGTGGGCTATAGTCCATGGGGTGGCAAAGAGTCAGATGTGACTGACCGACTAAATACACAGCACATAATTGAGATTATACACAAGCACTTGTAATTGGTAGTTCTCCAAAATCCCAAGGGATTTAGAGAGGATATTGGTCAGCTTTATTGTATTTGAGGGGTTCAACACCTCTGAATCAGCTAGTTCCTCCTAAGGAAATGAGTTATACTGATGACATTTATTTTTCTATCATCAGTACCAGGCTTTATTAATCAATTCAAGAAGCAAATGCTTGACATGTTATTGCAAGAACTAGGAACAGGAGTCTTATCAATAATACTTGTTATGGCACAGAAATATCACTGTGATTGTCATTTCCCAAAACAGTTAGCAATTTGACCCTTTAAGAAATTCCTAAGATATAAAAGGAATTTGGCTCTGCAAGTTGTGTAATACTATTATATCACTTTCAAAAGACTATCTATTAATAACTAATTGTTGCACATGCACACATGTGAAGTCGCTTCAGCTGTGTCCAACTCTTTACAACTCTATGGACTGTAGCCTGACAGGCTCCTCCGTCCATAGGATTCCCCAGGCAAGAATACTGGAGTGGGTTGCCATGCCCTCCTCCAGGGACCTTCCAGACCCAGGAATCAAACCTGCGTTTCTCATGTCTCCTGAATTGGCAGGCAGGTTCCCGCTGGCGCACCTGGGAACATCAGGTAATACTGCATAAGTCACATATTCCTTCTTAAGCCACTCTCTGCTATTTGTGCTGGTCATACCACCCTATCTTGATTTCCACTGCTGCCCACGCACTCTCTCTCTATCTTTTCCTTCTTAATCCCCTACCTGAAATATTGGATCTGCAGTATGCTGGGCCTTCTAATTATCTCTAGCTGCATTTCCCCCTGGATGGTTTCATCTAAATCTGTTTTAAGAACTCCTTCAGGTCCTGACTCCAAATGTATTTCTCTAGACCTGACTTCGTCTCAGTTTCAGGCTCACAGATCCATTGTCCTACTTGCCAGTAGGTATCTCAAATGAATGTATCCCAAGGAGAACCACAACTCCCCTCGCTACAGAAGTCATCTTTAATACCATCCCTTTTAACATTCCTCATGCTCAGGCCAACGACAGGTTCTGTTGGATCTGCCTCCAAAATGGACCCTGAATGTGTCTACTTATCTCTGTTCTCACGGCCCAAGCCTTCTTCAAGCTGCCATCTTTTCTGACCTGCAGTAGCACCACACTGGTGACCTTATTTTTCCTCCCCAGAACAGAACAGAGTGATCTTTTCTTTTCTTTTTGGCCATACCACATAGCATGTTGGATCTTAGCTCCCCAACCAGGGATCCAACTCACACCCCCTGCATTGGAAATATGGAGTCTTAACCACACTGGACCAACCACCAGGGAAGTCCAAGAGTGATGTTTTCTTAAAATCTAAATCATAAAATATCACTCCCCGACTTCAACCCCTCAGTAGCTTCTTTATTTTAGAATAAAATCCAGATTCCTTACCCTTACCTACAAGACCCTGTATAATCCTTCTTGCCTCCATGGCCCTCCTTGCCTCTTCACATGATCTCAAACAGATCACACCGTCTCTCCTTGCCCTCCAAATTAGCTGTTCCTTTCTGGCCATGCAGTATGTCAAGTTCTTCTGCATCTTCACAGCTTCTCATTAACTCTTCCTTCTACCTGGAAAACTCTAGTTCATAGCATGGTTGGCTCCTTTTCCAGCCTTCAAGTCCCAGCTCACAAGTCACCTTCTAGAGGCTTCGTCTGACCTAGCGTTTCCCACCCCCATTTCCAGAAACATTACCATACCTGAAACAGTCATCATTTGTGATCATTTCTGCCTCTCTCCCATTAGAACGTAAGTTCCCAAAGAACAGCTTCTTTTCTTTCCATCACAGCCACTGGAATATTCCTTGCTAAGTAGCTATTTAGTTTAATGAATAAAGGAATACCATCAGCAAGAAGGCTTTCAATCTATCACGACTTCATTTCCAGATGGATATTTGGACTGTCAGATACCTGTAATTTTGGTTTGAGTCATTAATTCCCTTAAGTGGAAGATATTTTTTAATAGAACAGCTTCATTCATTGAAAAACGAGCAGAAACACTCATAGGGTGAGGATTTGTTCATTAGTATCGTCATCATCTGCTCTGAATTAAAAAAAAAAATCAAGCCAAATTCGTTTTTGTGAACCTCGGGGCTGGAGTAGGGGGAAGGGCAGGTTTTAAATTCTCCCCCTTTGGTTCAT
The DNA here is from genome assembly GCA_006410675.1 of Oreotragus oreotragus. Lineage (NCBI taxonomy): Eukaryota > Metazoa > Chordata > Mammalia > Artiodactyla > Bovidae > Oreotragus > Oreotragus oreotragus. The sequence goes on from SJYX01022197.1 coordinate 487,464, forward strand.
CTTCCATCTCATGCGTTTGGATCAGTGGCTCAAGAAGATCAGGGAGCCTGAAATTTGTGGTCTCCTTAGAATAAACACCAACTCTTCATGATAGTGTACTTTAAAGTGTCCTAATTCTGTCTTCCTCTCAGCTCCCCTCACATCCCTCTCTCTCAGTTCCTGCTCCAGCTCTTTGCTGCCGCAGCTCCTAGAGCTCAGTACTGCTCATTGCAGCAGGAATCATGGGCAAGCTGTCCACAATCCCCGGGAGCTACAGTAGGAATGGCTAGGTCGCAGTGTCAGGAAGGCCAGCCACCTGGGACCTCTGGGAACCCCAGGCCCCTGGGCTCATGAAGCTCACAGAAGGCATGGGCTCCTTCTTGCGGTCACTAATCTATCCGTTGCAACGGACTGTAGCCATGAGCCACTCTGCTGTGTCTTCCACTTGCCACCCCGAAAATGATCATTCCCAACACAGGATACTCCTCACTTCTGCAAGTTTCTAGGTATTTTGTTTCAATTGAGAAACATTTGGGTGAGGGTGACTGGCTGAATCAGGATACTAATTCCATCATAATAGCCGGTGAGTCATCCTCTAAATGTGTAAATGATGGCTTTCTAGAACAGGGCTTGAGAGCAGAAATCCTACTAGAGTTGTAAACAAACCTACAGCAATTCCATCAGTTCAGGGAAGATGTCATTGTGTATGGTCAGGGGAGGCTTGGAACTGGTTGAAACAATCCAGTTCCAAACTTCAGTGGCTTAACTCCATAAAGGATTTCTCATGTCACAATCCAATCAGGTCAGCAGGAGTGATGAAGGGGTGTTTCTGCTCTACACATCCTCCAGGGACCCAGGCCCCTTCCTCCCAGTACAAAGATTCTTAACTTGGAGTCCACAAGTCCCGTAAAGGGAGTGGAAAGAATTCAGAGAGTCTATGAAATTAGATGGGAGAAAAGGTATATCTTTATTGTCATTAATGTTTTAACTATAATCTAGCATTTCCTACTATTATGATTGGAGACATCAAACCACAATAGTATTAGTGCCTCCTGTGACTTTACTACCAATAGAAACATGGATGTTTTCATATCACCTTACAGTCTTAACAGATATCATGTAATGTCATTTATGCACAATGCTACTTTGAAATTATGGTAGTTACTAAATTCACTTAAAGATCTTATTAGTTTATGTGTTAAAGAATATATATATTACCACTTCACAAAAATTTTTTAATATTTTGATAACAATTTCAGCACACTCGCAGTTTTTTTAATCCTGTATACTTTATTTTAAACATTATTAATAAAAACATTACTTTAAGAGGGATTCATAGAATTTAGCAGACTGCAAAAGAATTCATGGCCAACAAAATATTAAAAATCCCTAATCTAAAGTACAAGTTCTGACTGTATAGCAGAGAGAACTATATTCAATATCTTATGATAAACCATAATGGAAAAGAATATAGAAAAGAATGTATAGCTGAATCATTTTGCTGTACAGCAGAATTAACACAACATTGTAAATCAACTATACTTCCATTTTTAAAATATTGAAAAAAAATCCCTGATCTAGTGGCGCTGCTGCTGCTGCTGCTAAGTTGCTTCAGTCATGTCCAACTCTGTGCGACCCCATAGACGGCAGCCCACCAGGCTCCCCTGTCCCTGGGATTCTCCAGGCAAGAACACTGGAGTGGGTTGCCATTTCCTTCTCCAATGCATGAAAGTGAAAAGTGAAAGTGAAGTTGCCTAGTCATGTCTGACTCTTGGCAACCCCATGGACTGCAGCCCACCAGGCTCCTCCATCCACGGGATTTTCCAGGTAAGAGTACTGGAGTGGGGTGCCATTGCCTTCCGTGCCCTAAGTCCTTGGGCATCCCCTACCTCTAATCAGCAAAATACGCTGGAGTGACATTGACAAGTAGTTTAGGGACAAGGCTTAGAAGGAATGTATATCACTTCTGCCCTTATTCCATTGGCCCTAATTCAGTCACATGACTTTACCTAACTCCAAAGGGGGCTGGGAAATGAAGTCTAGCTGTGTTCCCAGGAGGAAACAAGGATGGGGCTTGGTGAGCACATGGGAGAAAACTCACTCCCTGTCAAATTCACTCCAGGAAGTATAGTCATAATAAGACCATCATAGCTGCCATTGGTTGAATAATTACTCCTGTCAGTATTGTGCTAAACGATTTTGCTTTCATGACCTCATTTAATCATCACAATAACCCTATGAGACAGGAACTATTGTTCTTACTTGATAAATAAGGAAACTAGGACTTGAGAAAGTAAGTCCAGAATCAGTGCTCTCAATCACTTTGCTGGACTGTTTTGGAAAGCTTCTAAGATCCTTATAGGAGAAGATAGATTTGTGTCCTGGTGGAGAGAGTAGTTCTAGGAGCCAGACTTCCAAAATTCACATTCTGGTCTTGCTAGAAGCTGGCTCCATTAACTAGGCATGTTTTACTGAAGCTTTCCGTGAATCTGTAAAATGGTGATGATAATAGTATCCATCTTTCAGGATTAAATGAAATAAACTCTTAGACTAGCTCTTGGCACATAGTAAATGCTCAATGAATATTCTAAAATTCACTGTCATTAATGCGGGGTTTCCCTGGTGGCTCAGATGATAAAGAACCCACCTGGAATGCAGGAGACCTGAGTTCCATCCCTGGGCTGGGAAGATTCTCTGGGGCAGCCCATTCTAGTATTCTTGCCTGGAGAATCCCCATGGACAGGGGAGCCTGGTAGGCTACAGTCCATGGGATCACGAAGAGTCGGACATGATTGAACGACTAAGCACAGCACAATGCCTAAAAGACACTATAATCACCTTTAAAAAAATAGTGAACTAATGGGGTGGGAGGGAGGTTCAAGAGGGAGCAGACATATATATACCTGTGGCTGATTCATGTTGCTGTATGGCAGACACCAACACAATATTGTAAATCAATTATCCCTCAATTAAAAATAATTTTTTAAAAAGTAAACTAAATTTTCCAGCAGGGCTCAGTAGTCAAGAAGGAAGCAAGAAAATCTCTGAGGTCACTAAGATCCTCACCTGGGGGGTTTCCTAGAATGGTGTGCTGAGTTATAGTTAAGAGACTGGGAAGTTGTTATGTTGATGGGTTAGTTTTCATTTCAATGTAACCTTGTCTTCCCTTTCTAGAACTCCATGAAGGTGATGTTCAAATGCCTCTGGAAGAACTGTGGGAAGGTTCTGAGTACTGCAGTGGGTATCCAGAAGCACATCCGGACCATTCATCTCGGGTAAGGAGCCCTCCCTTTGGAGCTGGGTGTATCTCCATCAGGTTCAGTCCAGGACCACCTGCACTCAGAATTACACTTCACATTGTGCCTTAAAAATTCTGAACACAGAGACAGAGACTGGGCCTGCTTCTTGATCTCTATGGAGATGGCCACTGCAGATAATACAGGCAGTGTGGCGAGTGGAAAGAACATGGACTTAGAGCTGTGAAGGCTCCCTAATACACTCACCAACTGATATTAAGCAAGGTGCTGCTCGGAGTCTCAGTTCCCTCTGAAAAGGAAACTCAGAATATCAGTCCTGCAGGGTCATGTGTGATAGTCAAAAATAAAATGTATGTGAGAGTGATTTGTAAAAGATGGAGCACCAGGGTAGGGTAGGGTAAGGAGTCCTTAGACCCCCTGAAAATGTTTGTAAAATTATTATATGTGCAATTTTTTTCCCCAGTGGAGTGTATTAATGACTTTGAGGCTCAAAGGCAGACATAGCCTGAAAAGGGTTTAAGAACCACAGTGACAATCAGTGTTGCTATTCTTATGAAGCCTGGTGACCTGCTCTGTCCTTTTCTGTTGCCCAAACAAGTCTTTTATTTGTACAACAGACACATTTCCCTATGTTATACAAAAACATTTCCAAGGAAAGGTAAAACGAAGTTTTACACAGCAGGGATTAGGGGCCGCTCCAGAAGGGCTGTGATGGTACAGCCTCTTGTTCTTTCGTCTGTGGGTCTTTCTTGTCGAGGGATGTGGAACTAAGAAGGGATCTTGAGAAGCTGTAAGTGATACACAGTGTGCACAAGGCAAAGCCAAACACATGACTGAGCCCCCAGATGCTTGGACACAGAGGGGTCCTTTCAAAAAGATGTTGTTCAGTCACTAAGTCATATCTTTTTGCAGCCCCGTGGACTGCAGAACACCAGGCTTTCCTTCTTCCTGAGTTGGCTCAGACTCATGTCCATTGAGTTGGTGATGCCATCCAACCATTTCGTCCTCTGTCACCCCCTTCTCCTCTTGCCTTTGATATTTTGCAGCATCAGGGTCTTCTTCAATGAAGCAGCTCTTCACATCAAGTGGCCAAAGAATTGTAGCCTCAGCTTCAACGTCAGTCCTTCCAATGAATATTCAGGGTTGATTTCCTTTAGGATTGACTGGTTGGGTCTCCTTGCTGTGACTGCTGAGGAATAAGCACTACAGTCACTTTGCCCAGCCAAGGATAAATTTAGGAAAGACATCATCCATAAAAAGTGATAGAAAAAGAAAACAAGAACAGGTTCCAAGGTGATTTTGCTGATTCCTATGGCTGGGCTGCTGCTATGGCTGGAGAGAAGCAGGACTCCAGCTCCCTCACCCATCGGCTGGGGACGCCGGGCACCCATCGGCTGGGGATGCTGGGGCAGAGCCAGACCCTTCCAGGGCATGGCATGTGAAAAATCACCAAGCACTGTGGTCGTGGCCCAGCAAAGCAGGGCTTCCGCTCCACTCGCCAGAGGGTCCACCCCGCCCTCCAAGAAACCCCACACAGAACCCACTCTTTCAGGGAAGGACACCCCATAGCGTCTTCCCTCGACTCTTGCCATCAGGACGGCTCACAGTGTAAATAACTCAGTTATTTGAACCTTCAGAAAGAGCTTCCTGAAGCTAGAATCAGGAGCTGGGGGTCTTTGTTTTAAAGTCCATCTGCCCCAAAAGTCAAATCATATCCAGCACCACACAGAAACACATACCCTATCTAAGTGTTTACAGACTGTGAGTGGCATCACATGATTTTCTTTTGAGCTTCCAGGGTGCTCTCCTGGTGGGTGAAATTCAAGTACAGCAGGTGCTGTATTTGCTTCACTGAGATTCCCTTTTTACTCTGCATGCTTCACATGGCCTTGATGAGTTAGAATCCCCATCTCTGCCAGCCACTGCCCAGGAATGAGCCTGGGAGCCTATAGGAGGATGGGGCAGTTTTTAATGAGTGTTGATTGGCTTGTGAAGAAGAAGGGAGCATAGCCCAAGCCCCAAAATACGTATCTTGCGTCTGATAGAGCGGCAGTGCACACCACACCAGCATAAGAAGTACTCTGTTTTTCTCTTAATTCTCACTCCATTCTTACACACCAGGGGCTGATCCTGATTTATCCCCGTGTGGGTCACACGATATTCCCCAGGCCTGCATGGCTGTTAGTAGCGCTCGGCAGCCGGTAGCGACTGGGCTCGCCCTTTCCTGGAGAGGAAGCGGGGACAGGGATAGAACAGATGCACATTCTTCGGCCCACTCTCTGGAGTCTTTGATGCTTTGCTTGTAGGAGAGCCAAGCCCTGCCTGACCTGATACGGAGCAGACACCTCCCTAGATGCCTCAGCCAGAGAGCGGGAAACGGAGCCAGGCTAGGAAAAGCCGCTGATCTGGCTGAACAGAAAGGCCCAAGAGAAAGGGAGACTTGTATTTTAGGTTCTGTACAGGGATTGTCAGTGGGAAAAAAGTTTATTCTGAGTCAGTGCCCTGCTCCTGCCAGATATAGTCATGAAACTTGGGGATGCCCCAGGAAAGGAAGATTTACAGATCCCATCCCATAAAACCGGGTGCAAGAATGTGCATCGTTTCCCTAGAAATCCTCGAATCCAGCAAATATTAGTTATTTGACAGGCTTCCCAGGTGGGGCAGTGGTAACGAATCCGCCTGCCAATGCAGGAGACGCAAGAGATGCTGCTTGGATCCCTGGGTCGGGAAGATCCCTGGAGGAGGGCGTGGCAACCCACTCCAGTATTCCTGCCTGGAAAATCCCATGGACAAAGGAGCCTGGTAGGCTACAGTTCATGGAACTGCAAAGAGTTGGACATGATTGAGCCCACACACACACACACACACCCTTGACAGTTATTTTCTTTTACACAAAACTTACTGTGGAAAAGCACAATTTTCTGCGTCTCAGAAGAACCTGTGGAAGCACCAGAAGATACTTTTCCTGGTGATAGTAAACACTGAGTCTTTCTCGCATCAGCCTTATTTTTATTTAATAAACATTTCGTGCTTATTACATGTGAGTGCGCTACACCTCTAAGTACTGTGTTTAGTAGGCTCCCGGTGGACACGGAAGGCCAGCTGTGCTGTGCTGCTTTATATAAGGGCACAGGCTGCTAAAGTTACACAGGCAGCTGGGAGGTGTCAGGATTCGAACCCCGGCAATGTAACTCTAGAATTCATGTTGGTAATCACTGTGCTACAGCATCGGCTTCTTTCTTTCATTCTTTCAGCATTTAACAGGCACCTACTGTATGCCAGATGCACTGAAACATGTGGTATCTATTAAACAAAAATGAACAAGACACAGCCCTAAAGAATCTTAGGGAGGCAACAGAGGTTTAAAAAAATTACAGAAATGTACCAAATCATTAAATAATAAAGTGAATTGAAATGAACACACTTCAAAGTAATTCCCTGGTGGCTCAGCTAGTAAAGAATCTGCCTACTGGGTGGGAAAGGTCCCCTGGAGAAGGGAATGGCAGCCCACCCCAGCATTCTTGGGCTTCCCTGATGGCTCAGCTGGTAAAGAATCCGCCTGCAGTGTGGGAGACCTGGGTTCGATCCCTGGGTTGGGGAGATCCCCTGGAGAAGGGTACGTCTACCCCCTCCAGTGCGACTGCCTGGAGAATTCCAGGGGATCGCAAAGAATGGGACACGCTGAGCGACTTTCACTTCCACTTCTTCAAAGGGAGCTCAGAGGACTTAATTGTTTGAAGCTTAACCTGATGCCTGTCACTCAGAAGAAGGCTCCAGTTTGAGAGCTCAGGTCACTTGCACCCCTACCCCTCGCCTGGCCGCTGTCAGCCGCTGCACAGCCTGCTCACTGGCTCCCGTTCCTCTTGCCCCCCTATCCTCTCTCCTTTCTCCAGACAGTGGCCAGGGTGAGCCTTTTAAAAGTAACTTATGTCTGTGAGTCTGTTTCTGTTTTGTAGGTAAGTTCATTGGTATCATTATTTTTAGGTTCCATATAAAAGTGATAGAATATGATATTTGTCTTTCTCTATCTTACTTTACTTAATGTGATAATATCCAGGTCCAACCATGTTGCAAATAGCATTAGATGGCATTAGAGAGCAAATTTGTGGTTCTCAAAGGGCATAGAAGAGGAAGGGGTGGAGTGGGGAGAGATAAATTAGGAGCTTGGGATTAACAAATACACACTACTGTGAATAAACCAGGGAAGGCAATGGCACCCCACCCCAGTACTCTTGCCTGGAAAATCCCATGGACGGAGGAGCCTGGTGGGCTGCAGTCCATGGGGTCACTAACAGTCGGACAGACTGAGCGACTTCACTTTCACTTTTCTCTTTCATGCATTGGAGAAGGAAATGGCAACCCACTCCAGTATTCTTGCCTGGAGAATCCCAGGGACGGTGGAGCCTGGTGGGCTGCCCTCTATGGGGTCACACAGAGTCGGACACGACTGAAGTGACTTAGCAGCAGCAGCAGCAGTGAATAAACCACAAGGACTTACTGTATAGTGCAGGGAACTGTACTCAGTATTCTGTGGTACCCTATAATGGAAACAAACCTGAAAAAGAATACACACGCACGCGCACGCACGCACACACATACGGCACTTTGCTGTACACCTGAAACTAACACAACATTGTAAATTAACTGTACTTACTATACGTCAATTTTAAAAAATAAAAGTAATAAGTAACCTAGATCATTCAAAATCCCCAGAGGCCTCCATCATATTCAGAACAAAATACCCAGTTTTTCCCCAGGGCTACAAAGCCCCGTGCCATTGTGTCTCTGCCTTCCTTCCCATTCTTCTCCCATCACTCTTTGCCTGGTGCCCTGAGCACCAGCCACCTACTTCTCTGTCCTTCTCAGAAAGCAACGAGCCAGCCCACCCCAGGGTTCTGTGCATTCTTCTCCCGTAGTTCCCACAAGGGTTTTCCCCTCACCTCATTGAGACCTCTGCTCAACTGTCGTCTCCTCAGAGAGTCTTCCTATGAATACTCTATTTAAAATAATGTCCCCCATCGCTTGCCCTGATTAAGGATGCTCTTAATGCTGCTTAATTTTTCTTTCTGGGATTTATCACTACCTAATGTATTAAATATCTGTTTCTTTATGGGTTTACTTTTTAAAAATTGACTTATGGTTAATGAATAATGTTATATAAGTTGCACATGTACTGTATGGTAATTCACAATTTTTTATGATTATAGTCCATTTATACTTACTGTAAAACATTGGCTATATGCCCCGTGTTTTACAATAATACAGTCTTGTAGCTTAGCTGGTAAAGAATCCACCTGCAGTGCAGGAGACTGCAGTTCAATTCCTGGGTTGGGAAATTCTGCTGGAGAAGGGATAGGCTACCCACTCCAGTATTCTTGGGCTTCCCTGGTGGTTCAGACAGTAAAGAATTCACCTGCAATGGGGAGACCTGTGTTTGATCCCTGGGTTGAGAAGATCTGCTAGAGAAGGGAATGGCTACCCACTTGAGTATTCTTGCCTGGAGAATACCATGGACAGAGGAGCCTGGCAGGCTATAATCCATGAGGTCACAAAGAGTTGGACACAACTGAGCAACTTTCACGTACATACATACACCCTTGTAGATTTTTTGGTTTGTTTTTTTTTTAGAAAAAGGCAGATTTTATTGGACTTATTTTCATCACTATGTTTGCAGTTTTTTTTTTCCTTTTTTTTAATTCTTTTTGTTTGTTTGTTTTTTAATTTTTATTTGAACTCCCAAACATGAACCTCCCCCCACTTGTAGTTTATTTTATCCGTAATAGTTTATACCTCTTGATCCTCTACCCCTATACTTCCCCTCCCCCTCCTTAACTACTGGTTTGTTCTCTATATATGTTTCTTTTTTGTCATATTCACTAGTTTGTTGTATTTTTTAGAGTCCACATACAAATAATATCATAGTATTTGTCTTTCTGTCTGACTTATCTCACTTGGCATAATACCATCTAAGTCCATTCATGTTGTTACAATGCCAAAATTTCATTCTTTCTGCATGAGTGGTATGAGTGTGTGTGTATGTGTGTGTGTGTATGAGTAGCTCAATAGTGTCAGACTGTTTACAACACCATGGACTGTAGCCCATCAGGCTCCTCTGTCCATGGAATTCTCCAGGCAAGAATACTGGAGTGGGTTGCTATTTCCTTCTTCAAGGGATCTTCCTAACCCAGGGATCAAATTCGGGTCTTCTGCATCGCTGGCAAATTCTTTACCATCTGAGCCACCAGTGTGAGTGTGTGTGTGTGTGTGTGTGTGTGTGTGTGTGTGTAGCGTCTTCTTTATCTGATTGTATGTCGATGGACACTTAGGTTGTTTCCATGTCAATTATAAATAATGCTGCTATGAACATCAGGGTGCATGTATCTTTTCGAACTGATGTTTCTGGTTTTTTTTCAGCTATATACCCAGGAGTGGAATTGCTAGGTTATATGATAGTTCTATTTTTAGATTTTTAAGAAACCTCCATACTGTTTTCCACAGTGACTGCACCAGTTTACCTTCCCACCAACAGTGTATGAGAGCTGCCTTTTCTCCACATTCTCACCAACATTTGTTGTGTTCTTTTTGATGATAGCCATTCTGACAGGTGTAAGGTAACATTTCATTGTTGGTATTATTGGTTTGATTTCCATTTCCGTGATAACTAGTGATGTAGAGCATCTTTTCATCTTTTTTGGCTACCTGCATGTCCTCTTTGGGAAAAGGTCTATTTAGTTCTTCTGCTCATTTTTTAAATAGAATTGTTTGTTTTTTTAATGTTGAGTTAATGAGCTATTTATATATTTTGAATATTAACCCCTTATCTGTCATGTCCTCTGAAAATATTTTCTCCCATTCATTAGTTTTTTCACTTTGTTGATAGTTTCCTTTGCTGTGCAAAAGTTTTTAAGTTTAATTAAGTCCCATTTCCTTGTTTTTGCTTTTATTTCCTTTGCTTTAGGAGACAGACTTAAATATATATATATATATATATATTGCTACAATAGATGTCAAAGAGTGCCATGCCTATGTTTTCTTTTAGCAGTTTTGTGGTGTGATGTCTTACATTTAGGTCTTTAATCCATTTTGAGTTTATTTTTGTATATGGTATTAAAGAATGTTCTAATTTCATTCATTTACATGTGGCTGTCCGGTTTTCCCAGCAACTTATGTGGAAGAGACTACCATTTCTCCATTGTATATTCTAGCCTCCTTTGTCATTGATTAATGGACCATAGTGTGTAAGTCTATTTCTGGGCTCCCTATTCTGTTCCATTGATCTATAAATATGTTCTTATGCCAGTGCAGGCATGCTCAGTCACTTCAGTCATGTCTGACTCTTTGAGACCCTACGGACTGTAGCCTGCCACGCTCCTCTGTCCATGGGATTCTCCAAATTAAAATGCTAGAGTGGATTGCCATGCCCTCATCCAGGGGATCTTCCTGACCCAGGAATCAAACCTGTGGGTGCTGTATCTCCTTCATTGCAGGTGGATTCTTTACCCACTGAGCCACCTGGGAATCCCCTTTATGCCAGTACCATACTGTTTTGTTTACTGTAGTTTTACAGTATAGTCAAAAGTCAGGGCGCATGATTCTTCTAGCTCTGTTCTTTCTCAAGATTCTTTTAGCTATTTGGAGTCTTTTGTGTTTTCAGACCACTTTTAAAATTATTTGTTCTAGTTCAATGAAAAATGTCATTGGTATTTTAATAGGAATTGCATTGCCTCTGTAGATTGCCTTGGAGAGCATGGTCATTTTAACAATATTAATTCTTCCTCTCCAATAACATGGTATATTTTTCCATCTGTTTGTGTTGTCTTCAATTTCTTTCATCAGTGTCAGATAGTTTTCCAAATGCAGGTCTTTTACCTCCTTAGGCAGGTTTGTTCCTCAGGATATTATTATTTATTTTTTATGTGTTCTGTTACAAGTTTCTTGTCTGCCTCTCCCACTAGACTGTACGTTCCATCAGGGCAGAATCTGGTTTTGTTCACTCTAATATTGGGTTCCTAAAGAAGTGCCTGGACATAGTTGACTCTCACTACATTTTTTTGAATAATTAACTGATTGGTTGATTCGTTGAGTCAGTTGCTTTAAGATATCAAGGAAGGCTTGCCCCGGAAGTGGACAGTTACAGGATAGGTAGAAGTTTGCCCGGCAGACAGGACAGAGGAAAAGCATTGCAGACCGAAGGCACAGCACGCACAAGACCTCAAGGCAAGCAAGCGGTGTGGGTGAGTAGGACTGCTTTGCTCTCTTTTGCACTAGGCGTGCTGGGGAGTCGGACTACAGTGATGGAGAAGAAGACTTCTACTACACTGAGATCAAGCTCAACACAGACTCCGTGGCAGATGGTCTGAGCAGCCTGGCCCCGGTTTCGCCTTCCCAATCCCTGGCTTCGCCTCCTACTGTTCCCATCCCAGATTCCAGCCGAACAGAAACTCCTTGTGCCAAAACCGAGACAAAGCTGATGACACCCTTGAGCCGCTCTGCTCCCACCACCCTCTACCTCGTGCATACTGACCACGCTTACCAGGTGACTGGCCAGGGGTCGTGAGAGTGATCACTGTACTCCTAACCAAAAGCAGTAGCATTCTGACCTGTGAGTTAAGGATTGTTACTGTTGCATCTGACTCTTTGTAACCCCGTGGACTGTAGCTCATCAGGCTCTTCCATCCATGGGATTCCCCAGGCAAGAACACTGGAGTGAGTTGCCATTTCCTATTCCAGGGTGAGGAAAGGATAGCTCAGTGGAAAAACAGCATCCAAGAGAGCCCAGTAGCAGAGTTTGCCTTTTTTCTCCTTTTAAAGCCAGAATCTCATGCAAATTGGACCCTTGGGTGTTCTTGAACTTCCCAGTACCGACTGAAGAGCTGATCCCTGAGAAGTTGTTCTGAGGATTAAAATCCTTAATATTGTAACATTCTCAGGAGGGTGCCTGGCACATGATGTGAGTACTTGTTAGATAAAAAAATTAAATGAATGAAAAGATGAACTTTGAAAAGCGTTGGCACAGTGACAGCCTCATCCTGTACTGCAGATCAGGACTCTGTGCCCTGCCTCGCTGAATTGGTAACTAATTCTCTCAGGCTGGAGCTACGGTTGTCAGTGTTCGGCAGATCAGTGTCAGCATCACCTGGGCACTTGTTAGACATTTGCATTCCCAGACCTGCAGACCAGAGGCAGGGGGTGAGGCCGAGCAGCCTGTGTTTAACAAACCCTCCAGGTGATTCTGCCTCGCTCTAAAGTCTGATAAGGCCTTAGAGACAAATCCTGCAAATACAGGACACAGCTAAAGCTCCTTCCTCCCCCAGCAATTCTGAACTCTTTTAAGTGGCGATTTAATAAAATTTCAATACGCTCAAGTAAAAAAAAAAAACAGTTTTCCCGTAATTTTCAACTACTTTATGGAACTTTTTAAAAGAAAACTCTCCTGTTCATATTTGTAATTTGTGTTCTTCCACTCTTGTTTATAAACACTCTCCGTAGAACTGAATATATGACTGAATTCAATTAAATCAAAACATCAAGCTGTTTCTTTCTCTTATGTTAGGTATCTACTTTTTAATTATCATCAATAAGGCTAGTGAGGACACTTCCGTGCCAGTAGTTTGTTTCC
>SJYX01022197.1:501645-561977 GCA_006410675.1 Oreotragus oreotragus
ATGTGGAAGAGACTACCGTTTCTCCATTGTATATTCTAGCCTCCTTTGTCATTGATTAATGGACCATAGTGTGTAAGTCTATTTCTGGGCTCCCTATTCTGTTCCATTGATCTATAAATATGTTCTTATGCCAGTGCAGGCATGCTCAGTCACTTCAGTCATGTCTGACTCTTTGAGACCCTACGGACTATAGCCTGCCACGCTCCTCTGTCCATGGGATTCTCCAAACTAAAATGCTAGAGTGGATTGCCATGCCCTCATCCAGGGGATCTTCCTGACCCAGGAATCAAACCTGTGGGTGCTGTATCTCCTTCATTGCAGGTGGATTCTTTACCCACTGAGCCACCTGGGAATCCCCTTTATGCCAGTACCATACTGTTTTGTTTACTGTAGTTTTACAGTATAGTCAAAAGTCAGGGCGCTTGATTCTTCTAGCTCTGTTCTTTCTCAAGATTCTTTTAGCTATTTGGAGTCTTTTGTGTTTTCAGACCACTTTTAAAATTATTTGTTCTAGTTCAATGAAAAATGTCATTGATATTTTAATAGGAATTGCATTGCCTCTGTAGATTGCCTTGGAGAGCATGGTCATTTTAACAATATTAATTCTTCCTCTCCAATAACATGGTATATTTTTCCATCTGTTTGTGCTGTCTTCAATTTCTTTCATCAGTGTCAGATAGTTTTCCAAATGCAGGTCTTTTACCTCCTTAGGCAGGTTTGTTCCTCAGGATATTATTATTTATTTTTTATGTGTTCTGTTACAAGTTTCTTGTCTGCCTCTCCCACTAGACTGTACGTTCCATCAGGGCAGAATCTGGTTTTGTTCACTCTAATATTGGGTTCCTAAAGAAGTGCCTGGACATAGTCGACTCTCACTACATTTTTTTGAATAATTAACTGATTGGTTGATTCGTTGAGTCAGTTGCTTTAAGACATCAAGGAAGGCTTGCCCCGGAAGTGGACAGTTACAGGATAGGTAGAAGTTTGCCCGGCAGACAGGACAGAGGAAAAGCATTGCAGACAGAAGGCACAGCACGCACAAGACCTCAAGGCAAGCAAGCGGTGTGGGTGAGTAGGACTGCTTTGCTCTCTTTTGCACTAGGCGTGCTGGGGAGTCGGACTACAGTGATGGAGAAGAAGACTTCTACTACACTGAGATCAAGCTCAACACAGACTCCGTGGCAGATGGTCTGAGCAGCCTGGCCCCGGTTTCGCCTTCCCAATCCCTGGCTTCGCCTCCTACTGTTCCCATCCCAGATTCCAGCCGAACAGAAACTCCTTGTGCCAAAACCGAGACAAAGCTGATGACACCCTTGAGCCGCTCTGCTCCCACCACCCTCTACCTCGTGCATACTGACCACGCTTACCAGGTGACTGGCCAGGGGTCGTGAGAGTGATCACTGTACTCCTAACCAAAAGCAATAGCATTCTGACCTGTGAGTTAAGGATTGTTACTGTTGCATCTGACTCTTTGTAACCCCGTGGACTGTAGCTCATCAGGCTCTTCCATCCATGGGATTCCCCAGGCAAGAACACTGGAGTGAGTTGCCATTTCCTATTCCAGGGTGAGGAAAGGATAGCTCAGTGGAAAAACAGCATCCAAGAGAGCCCAGTAGCAGAGTTTGCCTTTTTTCTCCTTTTAAAGCCAGAATCTCATGCAAATTGGACCCTTGGGTGTTCTTGAACTTCCCAGTACCGACTGAAGAGCTGATCCCTGAGAAGTTGTTCTGAGGATTAAAATCCTTAATATTGTAACATTCTCAGGAGGGTGCCTGGCACATGATGTGAGTACTTGTTAGATAAAAAAATTAAATGAATGAAAAGATGAACTTTGAAAAGCGTTGGCACAGTGACAGCCTCATCCTGTACTGCAGATCAGGACTCTGTGCCCTGCCTCGCTGAACTGGTAACTAATTCTCTCAGGCTGGAGCTACGGTTGTCAGTGTTCGGCAGATCAGTGTCAGCATCACCTGGGCACTTGTTAGACATTTGCATTCCCAGACCTGCAGACCAGAGGCAGGGGGTGAGGCCGAGCAGCCTGTGTTTAACAAACCCTCCAGGTGATTCTGCCTCGCTCTAAAGTCTGATAAGGCCTTAGAGACAAATCCTGCAAATACAGGACACAGCTAAAGCTCCTTCCTCCCCCAGCAATTCTGAACTCTTTTAAGTGGCGATTTAATAAAATTTCAATACGCTCAAGTAAAAAAAAAAAACAGTTTTCCCGTAATTTTCAACTACTTTATGGAACTTTTTAAAAGAAAACTCTCCTGTTCATATTTGTAATTTGTGTTCTTCCACTCTTGTTTATAAACACTCTCCGTAGAACTGAATATATGACTGAATTCAATTAAATCAAAACATCAAGCTGTTTCTTTCTCTTATGTTAGGTATCTACTTTTTAATTATCATCAATAAGGCTAGTGAGGACACTTCCGTGCCAGTAGTTTGTTTCCCCACCCTCCCCACCGCCGCCATTGAATTTCCAGAAGAGTAATTATTGAGCTAACAGTCGGACAGACTGAGCGACTTCACTCTCACTTTTCTCTTTTATGCATTGGAGAAGGAAATGGCAACCCACTCCAGTATTCTTGCCTGGAGAATCCCAGGGATGGGGGAGCCTGGTGGGCTGCCGTCTATGGGGTCACACAGAGTCGGACACGACTGAAGTGACTTAGCAGCAGCAGCAGGATACAGCATGAACAGCTATGTATTGCCAAAATATTTTCCAATGGTGCCAGTTACAAAACCACTGCCACTAGCAACTATATTTATAAAAGTAGAAAAACTAACCTTGTAGAGAAGTCATTCATCCATTTATTAAGTAGACTTCAACTCAAGAGCAATGGAATAGCGCTACTTATTAAATTAGTTGGTGCAGCAGCTTTCATTCCTGACTCTTCTGTTCAAAAAGGATAATTCATCCCTTCGTTCTTGTTTGTCAGTATTGCATTTAGGTCCAAAACCATGGGCTTGAACCAACTAAAATTATTTTTCTTATGTATATAATGAGAGTTGGAACATACACTAAGGAATCTAGAAGTTCCTTCCCAAACTATAGATTCACAGCATTGGGATTTTTCTGTTTATAGATATAAGTGTTCAACATAAAGATATTAAAAACATGAGCAAAGAAAGAAAATCCATCCCAAGCTCCAACAACAAGAAAGCCCCTTGGTTCATATTTTTGGTAGGTCCTTCAGGACTGTTCTATGTGTGCGTTTTAAAAATGGAATCTATTACAGTACTGTTTCGCTGTGCTTTGTTGTTTCCACTTGATATCTCATGAACATTTTCCCATACCAATGAGTATTCATTCTTCAGCATCATTTTCCCTATGTGTTTCCAGTTTTTTTTTTTAAATACAATACATAGTTCTGCAATGAACATCCTTGTGTCCATTTCTTTAGAATAAATTCTAGAAGTGGAATAGCTAGTGTACAGAAGACTAAGAATTTTGACATGTATTGCCAAATTACCTTCCCAAAATGTAATTGACAGCCTACCATCACTTATAAAAAGCTGACCTCCCAACTTGATAACAAGGAATTATATTTCACAGATGTCCTACATTAGGTATGTATATATATAATCAAATCTCTATTCAGAAATCAGCAGCCAAAAACCTTCTCCTCCTATACCTTAGATTGCTTAGATGTATAAAAAGTTTATCTCTAGCTACTTTCTTTAACCATGTTTAATCTCCTCCTATTATAATTTTGTCATTAATAAAGCTGAGATTATTTCTGAAGACTTATTTTGGTAATGACAGCTTAAGAGTCCAAGGAGAAATATTTTTTCAAAACAACTTTCTCTGTTTTCTATTTGATAGGCCACACCCCCTGTGACCATTCCAGGAGCAGCCAAGTTCACCCCCAATGGCAGCAGCTTCAGCATTTCTTGGCAGTCTCCTCCAGTTACCTTCACAGGCATTCCAGTAAGTAGAAAAGCAAAAAGCCAGAAATCTGGTCAAAGCCAAGCATACATTTAGAGAACAAATTGTAGAAACGTGCAAGAAAAAGACAAAAATTGGAATGCCAGAGTAATTTTTTAAAAGTGATATTTGTAAACTCAGCAAGCTATCTTGTGATCCAGACTAGCCCAGCTTCTCTGTGAAAAGGTGTTTTGACTGGAATTTTAGAAAGTAAAACAGTTTCATCTGTTGATAAACAACTTGTTGGAAATATATCAAGTTTTTTTGTATGGGTGGTGTATTTGTATGTTTCCTAAAGGCTTTATAAAATTAATAGTTGAACTCAGACCCCAAAGATAAAAGAGAGAGACCCAACAGGTAAATGGCATATATCATTATGAGCTCTCTAGTGGCTCAGATGGTAAAGAATCTGCCTGCAGTCTGCCTGGGTTCGATCTCTTGGTCAGAAAGATCCCCTGGAGAAGAGAAAGGCTACTCACTCCTGTATTCTTGCCTGGAGAATTCCATGGACAGAGGAGCCTGGTGAACTACAGTCCATGGGGTCACAAAGAGTCGGACACGACTACGCGACTCACACTTTCACTTTTCCTTTCAACTATATACAATTTGACTTTGAAATTATTGTTTGTGGGTATGTCATTTTGAAAGTTCAGATAGTAGAAATTGAAATCGACTTTTTTCTTCCAAAGCCTAAATAATCCATGCTGATGGGTAATTTGCAAATAAATGAGTATTGAAATATGCCGTCGGATTTAAGGATTATTTTAGCATTGATTTGGCATATTAAATAATTACTGTCTGAAAACTCACCATGAATTTACTTGATTCTTAACTATTCACTTAGAAGATATTGAGTCTTTTACAGCTTATCACAGAATATCCATAGACCTCCACACTCCTCATGCTCAGGGGTTTACAACTCCTGATAAGGTTCAGAAAGTGGCTTATGATAACAGATATCAACCTTATTTTTTCCTCTCCACCTCCTCCCCAAGGACCTCACAAAAGCTTCTTATTGCAACTGCTGGCAACTCCGAGAGGTTTGCAGCAAATACTAAGGCCTCCTGTGGAGCTGATAAAAATGAAAGTGGCTCAATCAATTATGCTGTGCTCTGTCAAAGAATATTTAATAAATTCCTTAGAGGAATAGCCAACAATAAAAAAGCATCCTGCTGGCAGCAATTTGAAAATCTGTGGCTTCCAGAAAATACTCTTAGAATTGGATTTTTAAGCAGTATGGTAGACCTGGAGTAATTATGAAAGGTGCCTGCTTCATGAAGAGTAGGAACTGCTGGTTGTTCTCAAAGAACAAGAATACGATGGATGACCTTGTTGCAAACATTTAAAAAGAAGAGATTAGGTGTGGAGGTGTTAGTTTTGCTTCTGGCAAGAACAATAATTCCCCCGAGGTGGGCGTCAGCCTTTTTGGCAATTTTTTTTTTTTGGATAGACATAAAAAGACCAGAGTGGCTCTCAGTATGACATTTGAGACTACCCTTCTAACCCAGAGAGGCAGCTCCAAACATAGAACTACAGAGACCTGCTCTTCTGAATTCCGTTCACTCCTGTCTTTGATTAGAGCTGAATTTTCAGGAACATATCCCACATTGCTCATCTGGTGAAAACATAAATATGGCATGTAGACAGAACATGGCAGTTCAGATTTCCTTTCAAGTTACCTCTTCTTTCAGCCCAGATGGAATATTTTCCCCTTTGTTCTATTAATTAAATCATTTCCTTTTGAAATAAAGTGACATCACGGTGAATGGTTTTCACTAGCTTTAAGTCCCCTGAATCTCCTAAGTGGCTGACACGGCAGGACACCAGTGAGGTTCCCTCCTCTTGCTGATCTCTCAACAAGCAAGGTTTAAGACTTTTCTCTCTATGGATGTCTCGGCCCTCCTCTCAAGGTCCTAGATTTTTCAGAGTTCCTTACTTCACTCTTCACACTGGGGGCTGGATCTTACAACTTCACGCCTCCTAGCCTAGGACTGTCACATGTCCACTGATTGGGTGCCAGCAACTGTCCCTGAATTCTCCACAGGTGCTAGTCCCAGCCTTAGAAGACGGGGAGCCAGGCTGACTCTGAGAACACGTGAACCCCCACCTCCTATATTTGTGTAATAGAGTTTTCAGACAAAAGCTCTAAAAGTTTCCAATGACAGGGCACTGGTATTAGGGGTGGCTTCAACTTTATCCAAACTGATGAACAGAGCAGTTGCCATTTTATTAAAAGTGAAAGTGTTCGTTACTCAGTCGTGTCCGACTCGTTGTGACCCCCATGGACTGTAGCCCTCTGTCCATGGAATTCTCCAGGCAAGACTACTGGAGTGGGTAGCCAGTCCTCTTTAATGAACGCATTTCTTGTTTTACTCAAAAGCAAGTACCCTGAGGTTGTCAACCCCATTTAAGATTTCCATTTCTCCCCTGTCTTTGAGACCTAGTATTGAAGAGAAGATGCTTTCATATGCTTCCTAGAAAGTAGAAATAATCTCCTTCTGTGAAGTCCCAAGGTTTGCAGAATTTTATTTATTCATTTGCCTACACTGGACTTCCTGAATTGGGGGCTTTAATAAGTTCCCTGGGTAAGACTTCTTCCCAGAGGTGTATAGCTGAGAAAGTCGATCTGCATATTCACAAGCGTGACTATAGGTTCAGTCTTTTCCAGCCCAAGGCTATGGGCATAGGGTAGGGAGAAGACCATGGTTAATTACAGCTTTCTTGACCTGTTTTCCCCCAGTGACTCCTCTCTTCTTCTCATTATTTTCTTTTCTTTCCCTGTCTTCTCAGGGCAGAAAACTGCGAGCTCATGGCCCCTGTGTTAGTCTGCCACAATAACAGACTGGATGGTTTAAACAACCCACATTTATTTTCTCACAGTTCTGGAGGCCAGAAATCTCAAACCAATGTGCTAGCTGACCCAGTTTCCAGTGAGGGCCCTCCTGCTAACTTGTCAGGGGCCACCTTCTCAAGATGTCACCACATGGCCTTTTCTTTTGGAGGTGGGGAGATGGAGAGAGAGCCATTTCGTGTCCCTTCTTATAAGGACACTAATCCTATTGGATCAGGGTCCCACCCTTTTGAATTCACCTGATGGAATTAGTGGTAAAGAACTCACCTGCCAATGTAGGAGACCTAAGAGATGCAGGTTCCATCCCTGGGTCAGGAAGATCCCCTGGAGGAGGGCATGGCAACCAAGTCACCATCTTGCCTGGAAAATCCCTTGGACAGAGGAGCCTGGTGGGCTACAGTTCATATGGTCACAAAGAGTTGGACATTACTGAAGCAACTTAGCACACATGCAGCACATACCTTTAATTACTCCTTTAAAGGCTCCATCTCCAAATTCAGCCACAGTGAGAATTAGGGCTTCGATATGTGAAGGTTGGACTGCACAAAATCTGGTCCATAATAGGCCCCATGCAAGTAAGTAGAAGCTAATCAATCTGTTATCCAAGGGCCATGCCAAGAGGCTTTAGGCCAGAGAGATCGTCTCCAGACCTGAAATAGTGCTTATTAGCTCGTTAGCTGTTTTGTTTTAAACACTTGGATGGAGGATTCAAAATTGTTTGTTAGAGGAAATTAAAACCAAGACAGGAGCCTTTTTTTCCATTTGAGAGATAGAAAATCACAAGAAAAGAAATTCCTCCAACATATTTACAGAAGGACATATCTGCATTCAGTTCAGTCATTCAGTCGTGTCCGACTCTTTGCGACCCCATGAATCGCAGCACGCCAGGCCTCCCTGTCCATCACCAACTCTCGGAGGTCACGCAGATTCACATCCATCGATTCAGTGATGCCATCCAGCCATCTCATCCTCTGTCGTCCCCTTCTCCTCCTGCCCCCAATCCCTCCCAGCATCAAACAAAAGCAGTAATATCTGCATTACTGCTTTTTTTGTTTAGTTGCCCAGTCATGTCCGACTCTTTTGCAACCCCATGGACTGGGATTTTCCAGGCAAGAATACTGGAGAGGGTTGCCATTTCCTTTCTCCAGAGGATCTTTCTGACCCAGGGTTCAAACCCACATCTCCTGCCAGCATCTCCTGCATTACAGGCGAATTCTTTATCACTGAGCCACTGGGGAAAGCCCATTACTGAACTGATGTGAGGCAAATACTAACTCTGGCATTTACAAGCTGGGACCTCTAGCCAGTCAGTCACAGGACCTCTCTTAAGCAATGCCTTCAACTTAGCTGTACAACCACTACCTTGTATTGTTGTATTTTCAAGCACAATGCTTGGCACTGGTTGACGTTGAGTAGAACTTACTAGTGTTGTTATCTGTGATGTATCTCATTGCTATTAAACAGAGGGCAGAGAAAGTGGATTCTCCTTATTGGGAGTGACTCATATAACACAGATATACTCAACATATGGGAGAAATCAGCCATAATTTTTGCAGACTGTAATTTAGAGTTCTTTATTGGAAGGACTGATGCTGAAGCTGAAACGCCAATACTTTAGCCACTTCATGCAAAGAGTTGACTCGTTGGAAAAGACCCTGATGCTGGGAGGGACTGGGGGCAGGAGGAAAAGGGGACGACAGAGGATGAGATGACTGGATGGCATCACCGACTCAATGCACATGAGTCTGGGTGAACTCCGGGAGTTGGTGATGGACAGGGAGGCCTGGCATGCTGCGATTCATGGAGTAGCAGAGTCAGACACGACTGAGCGACTTCACTTTCACTTTTCACTTTCATGCATTGGAGAAGGAAATGGCAACCCACTCCAGTGTTCTTGCCTGGAGAATCCCAGGGACGGGGCAGCCTGGTGGGCTGCCACCTATGGGGTCGCACAGAGTTGGACACGACTGAAGTGACTTAGCAGGAGCAGGAGCAGCAGCAGCAGCCCATTTTATTAATTTAGAAGTAATACCACATAGTACTCTCTCCAAGTATGCTATATACGTTATAAAACAAGTCCCCAAATCGAACTTTAAAAGTTAAGGTATAAAACAAATAAATACAGAATATGGAAGCTATTGGGAAAGAGAGCTGAAATCATGTTTTCCTGGGCACGCATTATTGTCATCATTGATGAGGCAGGTTGGAAGACACCAGAAAACAGGGCCTTAGCACCATTCAGAACCAAATACTGTCAGACAGCCAGTGTTCCACTGTTTACTAACTGCGTGGCCTCAGCCACTTCCTTACCCTCTCCATCTCCTTGTCTATAAAGTGGAAGTGATAGCATTGCTTATCCAGGGTCATTATGAGGATTACATTAGATAACATGGGGGAAGGTACTTAGCTTAACAAGTTCTTAGGAAATTACTGTTGCTGCTTTTAACTTTGAGATCCATGTAAGCCAATTCCCTGTCCCAAGCCTAAATTATTTTACCTACAAAATGGAGACAGTGCTTGTTTTTCAGGCTTTCTGCTGAAGATTAAAAGAGAGCATAAATAAGGCAGTGGCCCATCTTACATCTGCAAGCGCTGAATAAATGCTGGCAGACTCCCTCTGCCAGTCTCTCCCTTTGACTTGCCCACCCTCAGCCCCGGTTAACATAAGACACCAGAAGATGGCCGTCTTGATGTTAAAAGTCTCCAGGAAAGCTCACGAGTTGGGTCGTATTCATCCTCCCATAGAACTGAGCCACACGCTGGTATGTGAAGTGAGTCCTGGCTTCTGCTACACTGAAGGCTATAGAAACCCCAGGTCTGTTGTGAAACGGGAGGGGCTGCCATCGGACAGGACTAAACACGAAACAGGTGTACCCTCAACTCCGGAGTTTAAAAAGCCATTAGCAGAAATAAAAACGATAGAGGATTCTTCCTGGAGTCCGTCCAAATCTGGTCCTCATCCTCCCGTACGCCCAGCAGGTCACCGGTTTTTTAATTTCAGTAAATGGCACCCATATCCCTTCATCCTCTCTGGCCAGAACCTAGGATGTATCCTTGACTCCTCCTGATTCATCCCTGACTCATCTAAAGATTTGTCTTCATATTTCCCGTCCTGTAGCCCATCTGTCAGCAGGGCCCAGACTCTGCCTGTACAGGATATGAATCCAACCACTTCTCCCTACCACGGTCACACCGCCATTTAAATCACCAGTGCATTTTCCCCCTAAGTTAGTGCAAAAGCCTCTTAAGTAGTCTTTAGCCCTGTCCAGGGCTATCTCCAACTCATTCTCCAAGGAGCCAGAGTGATCTTTCTAAAGCATTAGTCAGATGTCTCACTTTATTAAAATGTTCCACTGGCTTCCTTTGCACTTAGAATGGCACTGAAATTCCTCATCACAGCTTCAAGGCCTCACCTGAATCCACCTCCCATCCTCCTACCTGCCGCCTCCCAAGCCCCACTTCCAGCCCCACTGGCCTCTGCACCTGGGAGGTCTTGGCCCTCGCCTTCCCCTTTCCCCAGAGTGCCCTGTAGATCAAAGGTAGCCAATGCAAGAAGCCTTCCCTCACCACCCTAAACAAATATACTTTCCATCACCCTTGATCTGGTAGCCTGTTCCAGTTTCTTCATGCGCTTATCCCTAAAATGCCCTTACTTCTTTTGTGCTTATTGTTTCTCTCCCCACTAGAAGGTACACTCTATGGGGGCAGAGATTTTATCTTGTTCAGCGCTGTATTCCCACAATCTACAACAGTGCCTAGGGCATGCATGCGTGCATGCTCAATCGCTTCAATCTTTGCAACCCATGGACGGTAGCCTGCCAGACTCCTCTGTTCATGGGATTCTCCAGGCAAGAATACTGGAGTGGGTTGCCGTGCCCTCCTCTGGGGGAACCTTCCAAAACTGGGGATTGAACCCGAGTCTCCTATGTCCCCAGCACTGGCAGACAGGTTCTTTACCACTAGAGCTACCTGGCCATGGTGAGAACCTAATAAATATTTGTTGAATGAAGAGCATTTTACCATCTCATACCAGCCCACACAAAAAGGGTATGGCCATTTTGCAAAATTTAGAACCTTCCACATTATCCCCAGCTGATGGAAACAGTGTCCCTGGCATGTCACCTGAGCATTTCCAGTTCTCTGGCTGAGTAAGGAGGTATTCTTGGGATTCTACAAGTTCTACAATAATTTAAAAAAATTTTTTTCATTGTCCTGAGCACTTAATTCCTATCACCACATTCTAGATTATCTGCTGCTGCTGCTACGTGGCTTCAGTCGTGTCTGACTCTGTGCAACCCCATAGACGGCAGCCCACCAGGCTCCCCCGCCCCTGGGATTCTCCAGACAGGAACACTGGAGTGGGTTGCCATTTCCCTCTCTGATGCATGAAAGTGAAAAGTGAAAGTGAAGTCGCCTAGTCATGTCTGACTCTTAGCAACCCCGTGGACTGCAGCAGACTGGGGTGAGATTATCTACAGTGGGGATAAACTCTGAAGCCTTCACTCCCGCTGGTTTGCTAATATGCATCGTGTTCCACTAGTGGTAAAGAACCCACCTGCAATGCAGGAGACATAACAGGTGGGAGTTCAATCCCTGGGTTGAGAAGATCCCCTGGAGGAGGAAATGACAACCCATTCCAGTATTCTTGCCTGGAGAATCCCATGGACAGAGGAGCCTGGAGGGCTACAGTCCACGGGATCTCTAAGAGTCTGACACAAGTGAAGCGACGGAGCACACAGGCATGCATCCTGGTCCCAACGGGATGGGGGATGTGTGGGGATTCTGCTTCTGGAAAAACATGCCCATCCACATCAAATGCATACACTGAACTCCAAAGCATTCATTTTATGAAAAAAATTATAGATGTTACTCACCTCTGTTGGCCCTCAATGCCCCCAGCTTTAGCAAAAAGTAAAGAGTCAGTTAATTAATTCTTTTATGGAAAATTAATTCTCATTCTGATATGAAAAAGAAAAGGAAGATGATATCCTGGCATTTCAAGGACAAGACAGAACCAGATATACTGGCCGCTAGTCATTCCCTGAAGACACCATTGCTGTAGACTTTGAACTCTGAAATGCCCTTTCATCTTTGCTCTTCCCTATTTAACATATTCATTTATTCCTCCAGTAACTATTTGCACTGTATCAGATAAATTTGAAGTTTATAATGATCTCAACAAGCAGAGCATTTCTCATGGTATTGATTAGCAGTTCTCAAAAGTAAACAAGCCTGAGGATCTGGCTTCTGCGGTGGCTCCAATGGTGAAAATTTGCCTGCAAAGCAGGAGGCCAGGGTTCGATCCCTGGGACAGGAAGATCCCCTGGAGGAGGGCATGGCAATGCACTCCAGTATTCTTGCCTGGAAAATCCCATGGACAGAGGAATCTGGCAGGCTATAGGTCCATGGGGTTGCAAAGAGTCAGACACGACTGAGTGACTTTCACTTTCATGAGAATTTGGGGAAAGCCTTTAAATGTAAATTTCTGAAACCCATCCCAAGACATTTTCTCAGTACATCTGGACAGGTACTTAGGAATCTGAATGCTTAAAAAGCAACCTACTGTATTCCATACAGTAAAATAATATTCAAGACTTGAGAGAGAAGAAAATTCTAAAACACATGCTGATGTGGATAAACCCCAGGGACATTATGCTAAGTGAAATGAATCAGTCACCAAAAGGCAAATATTGTATAATATTGTACGATTTCATTTACAGTGTATGGTATATCTAAAATAGACTCATAAAATCAAAAAGTAGAATGGTAGTTGCTAGGGATTAGGAAAGTGAGAAAGCGTTAGTTGTTCAGTTGTGTCCAACTCTTTGTGACCCCATGGACTATAGCCTACCAGACTCCTGTGTCCATGGGAGTCTCCAGCCAAGAAGAATGGGGCTTCTCTGATAGCTCAGTTGGTAAAGAATCTGCCTGCAGTGCAGGAGACCCTGGTTTGATTTCAGGGTCAGGAAGATCCCCTGGAGAAGGGATAGGCTACCCTCTCCGGTATTCTGGCCTAGAGAATTGCATGGACTATATAGGTCATGGGGTCGCAGAGTCAGACACGACTGAGCGACTTTCACTTTCAGGCAAGAATACTGGAGGGGTTACCATTCCCTTCTCCAGGGATCAAACCTGCATCTCCAGCATTGCCAGCAGATACTTTATGGTTTGAGCCACCAGGGAAGCCCACAGGGGCTAGGGAGAGGAGATAAATGAGAGTTACTAATCAATGGACGTGAAGTTTCCATTAAGCAAGATGAATAAGCTTTAGAGATCTGCTATACATTATATCTAGAGTCAACAGTATTGTAGTGTGCACATAAAAAATTGTTGAGTATAGACCTCGTGTTAGGTATTCTTACTACAATAAAATAAAGGTTTTTTTTAAAGAAGAAAAAAGTGAAGACCAATGGTACAGAATAAATCAGACTTATAGCAACAATGGTTTAAAATAGCAATTTTTTTTCTTACATGTTTAATTTTTTTTAATTTATAACTGGGAAAATAGCACTTATATGTCCATTCTTTTACATTCAATTTTTTAACTGAAAAAAAAGAAAAAGCACAGGTCCCTATACTAGAGAAAGTCAGTTCTCTAAGCGTGCTTAGGGATGTTGCCATGACTGCTGATCAGTACTGGTATTCCTTTGGTCATGCTGGCTTCTCAGTGATTACATTTTTAAGTTTATTAAATGTTTGCTCTTTTGTGTATGGCAATCTTGTATATTTACATGACACATCATTTATCTTTTGTTAGGTTTTTTTTGGAGCTTCTGAGAATCCCATTTGCTGGGAGATATTTAATGTTACGTGAGCAGGTGGTGTAGAGAATAAGTGAGAAATGCAAGATGAATGGGGAGCAAAGGGGACTCTCCCATCACAGCTGAGAGACAAGAGTGTGAGGAGGTTAAACACATGGTCTGGCATCAGGGAGCACTCAGCTCTGGCCATTACAGGTGCCACAACCCTGGTCAAGTTATTTAACCTCCCTGTGCTTGGTTTCCTCATCTGTAAAATGGGAATGATGAATACTTATCACATGGGGTAGCTGTGAAAGTAAAGCTGTCTTCAGGGACCCTGGCACAAAGTGGGTGCTCAAAAGTTCTACAAGGGTTGACATTCGTTCTTGCTTTGCTCAAGCTCTTTGCTGCTTGCCTTTGTTCCTGTTCGGACCCCGGAATCTGCCATGTGGGCATCTTATGCAAGAAGCCATTTATTTATTGACTGTGAATAATCTAATTGAATAAATAGAAGGTCTGCACTGTGTGTTGCCACTGAGTAGCTGTATAATTTTAGAAAACTTTCTTAACCTCCTTTCTTCTTTAAAAGAGAGGTGACTGAGGCTTGGAAGAAGAATATCCCTTAAGGTTTAAAATATTATTCAAGTGAAAATGAGCAATTTGGAATGCAGAGATGTGAAGTCATGAAGATTTCTGAAGTATTCATTGTTGCCGGGTCTTTTCTGTTGGCGGATGCATTTAAATTCCACCAGGAGCATCACCCCATCCATTTGAACCTGTGGTCTCTGTGAACGAAGCACTGCCTTTCTGTGTCTAGTGGTCAGATACCACTGCCCACGTTGGCAAAGGCTAAGGAAATGCATGGGGAGGAGAGCCTGCCCATCAACTTTGTTTCCCATGTGTTTACAGGTGTCACCAACCCACAGCCACCCGGTGGGCACAGGAGAGCAGAGACCGCACACTCACACCGTCCTGTCCTCCCCCCCACGAGGGACGGTCAGCCTAAGGTATGAGTGCTTGAAACCCCACATGCCTCCTCTCTAGGGAATTAGCCGAAAAATAGAACCACGAGGAAGAAAGAAACCAGAGATACAATCTTCCATAAAATTCCCCTGAGATGGATGAAACACCCATTCTTTTGTTCCCATGGTTCCCCTCATCCATTAACTATTAATAAAGATTTTTCATTTTTCTGAGGTAACAGTTCATGGTTAGTTCTCTTGCAGAATAGGTAATGCTGATTACTGGGTCTCTTTAAAGGCATGTTGCATTAACCTCGGTATGATATGAATTTTAGTTTTTAACCCAGGTCAAGGAGGACCTCCCCAGGATTCCCTTGACCAGAACGCTAGACATTTGAGAAGCAAGTTCAGTTCAGTTCAGTTCAGTCGCTCAGTCATGTCCGACTCTTTGCGACCCCATGAATCACAGCACGCCAGGCCTCCCTGTCCATCACCATCTCCCGGAGTTCACTCAGACTCACGTCCATCGAGTCAGTGATGCCATCCAACCATCTCATCCTCGGTCATCCCCTTCTCCTCCCGCCCCCAATCCCTCCCAGCATCAGTCTTTTCCAATGAGTCAGCTCTTCGCATGAGGTGGCCAAAGTACTGGAGTTTCAGCTTTAGCATCATTCCTTCCAAAGAAATCCCAGGGTTGATCTCCTTCAGAATGGACTGGCTGGATCTCCTTGCAGTCCAGGGGACTCTCAGGAGTCTTCTCCAGCACCAGACCACTTGAAAGTACACATTTAAAAACTTGAAAGAGTAGTGCTCACTGCTGTTATTTCTTGTTTTGCTCATGTAATTCAGGGTAATGAAGATGTCCCAGTGGACATGTCTCTAAACGGACATGTAGAAGCTGAAGAAGGCTGTAAGCACTCTTAGAAGTAGCAGCTTCTAGCCGTTCAGTGAAGGGCTTCCGTCCTGGCTCAGTGGGAAAGAATAAGCCTGCCAATGCAGGTTCCATCCCTGGGTCAGGAAGATCCATCCCCTGGAGTAGGAAATGCAACCCCCTCCGGTATTCTTGCTGGAGAGTTCCATGGACAGGGCCACAGCCCAGAGGGTCACAAAGAGTCAGACAAGACTGCGTGCAGGTGAGTGATAAAGTGTGGTGAGAACATCCCACACTGGTTAACCGCTGTACCTAGAGAGACCCCCTGCTGCGTGTCCTAACTTTTTCCAGAGCTTTCCAGGGATTTTGAGGTCTGCAAAAGAATGCCCATAGAATCGCTCGCGCTGAACGCCGTTTCCTGGCCTGTCTTACAGGAAGCCCCGGGGAGAGGGCAAGAAGTGCCGGAAGGTGTACGGCATGGAGAATCGGGATATGTGGTGCACGGCCTGTCGCTGGAAGAAGGCCTGCCAGCGTTTCACTGACTGATGCGCGGGCCCCTATCTCGCCCCCGACACTCCTGCCCTCCTGTTCCTCCGAGGGTGTTGGAAAGTGCTTTTCCTTCCGTACCAAACCCACCTGAAGCCCAGGGAGAGCACTTCTAGGAACCTTGGTGAAATCACAGCAAAAAAAAACAAAAAAGGTCACCACCTTCCCTGTTCTTGCTGAGAACCCAGCTAAGAACAGCTGTAACTATTCTTTTCCTTAAAAAGAAAAGTCAACTTTTTTTTTTTTTTTTGATGTGGGTCTCGGTCTGAAAACTGTGGACTTCTGTAGCAATCGAACCAACCAAGCCCATTTTTCCTAGAAAGGAGGCCTATTTTGATAAACTTTCTCAATAATACCATTTCTGAGATTTTTTTTTTTTTTTGACACTTAAGAAGCTACAAGTTATTCCGTAGCATTTGTATAAAGAACAATACCTGTTTTCATTGTGAGGTCCTTTCCCTGTTCTTCATCGGACTTCTGGGAGCAGTTCACATCATGATCTGTCTCCAGGAAGTGGCAGCACTCTGGGTATCTTTTCTATGTCTTTTTTGTTTGTTTTGTTTTGTTTTGAAGAATGGCCCCGAATTGAACCACGGTAGAGCTGTTAGCTTGAAGGGCTCTGGAGGGCATAAGCCCGAAAAGAGATTGATAGTGGATATCACCAGCAGATTTCAGCCCCAGCTGAGTTCAGGACATCCTGTGTCACTGTTGGAAAACATCTGGGAGTCTTCCTCAGAAGCCCCACCCTGAGAGATGGCCCCACCCACTCTCTCGTGGCTGCAGTGCACTCAAGACCTGAAGTGTCGCCATCTGGGTAAGCCTCGAAGCTTCCTTCAGTGATGCGATGCCAACCCCAGCTCAGATCTGTTCATCACTGCTCATCTGACGGTTGTTGCCAGGTCAGAGGCTCATCAGGCCTTCCTTCCCTCAAAATGCCACAGCAGACTGGTTTCAGAAAAGGTAGAGAACTCAGACCATGCCAGCAGGTTGCTTCAGACCACGCAGAGCACAGCCTCAGTGTGTTCAGAAAGTCATGTGAGGTCAACATCCATTCTGAGTGTACTTTTATAGGTTTTAGGCTTTAGCGCGTCTGGGAGATGGGTTCATGAACACTACAAAGATTATATGGGGAAAGGGAAGGTCCAAACCTTTATTTTTCTTATCAGAGCTATTCATTAAGAATTTGCTCGGAAGGGAATGTACAAAACACCAAAAGGAAATTGCGTGTTGGTATAGGAATCTCTCAATTCAATAGGACCAGGGCTTGCACTGTGTTCCATTTATTAGACTTTCTAGCCTGGTGTGTGTTTGTTCGTCCGTCTTGCTAGTAGTGGTGCCAGGACAGGGATAGTTCTCAAGCCCTATAAATAAGCTCATTCTCTGTCTACCCTCCTCTTGATCGCCCTGCTCGAGTTGTTCGTCCTGTACCTATGCAAAGACGCAAGAGCACCTTAGAGGATGCACTGTGTTGGAACGGGGGCCTAGGATCAGCCATAGGAATGTTGAATGAAATTGCACAGAGCAAAGTTTAATATATTTAGAGGTTGTACATACACTTTTTTTTAAAGAGGAGAAAGAAATCATCTAGTCATAACAGATACCCTTGGGTTTTTTAATACGCAAGGGAAAAAAGGAGATTCTACAGTGTAACAATCTGTGCACGCATATATTTTGGCAATTTTATTTTTTAAACTCTCATATGACATTTGAAGCATTATTCCTTGAAAGAGATCCTATTTTCGTCCTTAATTTTTCTTTAAAAACTTACGAGAGCAAAGAGCTTCGTTTAATATCACATTGTGATTACCACTCAGTAAAGGACCAGCTATAATGTATGTTTTAGCACTGACGAGGTCAGCCAGGGAAGAGTTTTTTAAGTACAGAAACGTATTTGCACCCTCTGTCCCAGCCTGTCTTTTCTTCTCCCTGGTATCCTGCTGCTTCACCCACTGGCTTCTCGGCTAGGAGGTGAGGCTCTGGCCTGAACCATGAAGCCCTGCACTGTGACTGGACTGCCCAGCGGCCACAGTGCCCACAGGTGAGCCCCAGATTGGTCAGCCACTTGAGCAGGCTCACGGTGGACTTCAGTGCTGTTGGGTGTAACCCTGGAGGAGAGGGTTTTCTCTTTGGCACGGTTCCATGGCCCTTGGTCCTTGGATTAAATCACTAATCAAAAGAGATTAAAAAGGCGAGGGGTTAAATCCATCCCCCCACTCCCAGAACCTTGGGAGGGATGATGGCTATGGACAGTCCTGGAGTGCGGCTCTGCGATTCTGCCCCAGAAGGACAGTCCAAGACTAGTTCTGGGCTCTGGCCTGGCTGAGGCGAGCTCCGTCCTTACCTGATTATTGGCTGATGCACGGGTATGAGCGAAAGCATAGACCTGAGTGCAGCTTCCCTAGGATGTCTTCTCCTTTCTGGAACCTTCTTCACACACACTCTCCCACGCGGGGCTCTGCTCCAACTCCAAGGTGGGCACAGACCCTCAGTACCTCCTGCACACAGACACCTATTCTCTGCACCAGGGCGCGTAATGACTGGGGGACTACCAAACTTCACCTGGCTGGCCTTGAAGAAAGGGGATAAAATTTCTTTCAAGCCACCCAGAGAGCTACAAATTGTAATATACAGCACTGATTGTAAATGCTAAAACTTACAAAAAAATGTAGAGCTATTTTGTTACATTATGGAACTAAATGATGTGCCAAATTAAGCCCAGGGTTTATTTTATGGCTTCTCTGTGGTGCCATGTTCTTTTCTGTCTTCATTTGTCAGGGGGAGGAGGGAGATGGGTGAGAAGGAAGTCCCAGGGCACGTGGCTGCTTAATGAGAGCACCCCCACCATGGGCAGCTCAGAGAACGTGCAAAAGGAATGGCAAAGGCAATGCGTTCTGGTCCCAAAGTCTTTCTAAAGAAGGCATGTGGTAGCCTTTGACTTTTCTCTCCCCGATGCCCCTTCCTGCAGAAAAGATTTCTCATCTCTCTCCAAAGAAGGCACTTCCGGGTGATGGACAGGCTTCTCCAGATAGCTGCACAACAGAGAGCAGTCATTTTAAGCCTTAGTTCTTCCCAGAGGATGTGCAACCAATGAGTGGGAGGCAGTGTGACCACCTGGAGGAAACATCTGGTAGCAAGTGAGTGGGAAGCCAGAGAGGGGAATACAGGGGGGCTATGGACATCTGACTGGGGTTCACCATCCTAGTGATGATCAGCTAGTGGTGACTACCCCTGGGCACCTCCGAGGGAGCTGCCATGTTCCCATTCAAGGAGCCACTGCTTAAAGCCAAGAGACAACTCCTTCATGGGAAGCGCACAGGGCAGGGAGGCAGCATGCCCCGTGCGCATCCCCGGTGGGCACACATTACTCTCCTCCTCACTTGCTAAAAAGTCGCCTCTGTTGTTTAGCGAAAGCCAGGGTCAGGAAGAGGGCAGTGGGTTTCTGAGCAGGAATGTGCATGCCTGTCAGCAACTCCGTGCACCAACAGGGTGGGTCCCCTTTATGAGAGGAGTCTTTGTCCAGTCATAACCTTGTTGCAGATGAAAACTTTTCAGTTGAGAAAGAGGCATGTTCTTGGACTTTTCGACAAAGTTTTTTTTAGAAAGTTACATGTATGTTGTAAAAAATGTCTGAAATTAACATGCCCTCTATCACATTTCAAGATCACTTGAAGTCCACTGTTGCTGGTGTCGCACTAAGCCACACTCAAAAGCAGTTCTGAATTAGCCAGCACTGCTCAACCCATATCCACCTCCATCTGACTTCTTTGGAAAAGGAGAACGCAGCACTCACTTGGGAAAATTTAGGGAAAAGTGGCATGAACTGTACATAAAGGAGAGAATACCTTGAGAATAGTAGCAAAATACTGTAAAAAAAAAAAATTCATTTCCTCAGGGAAAACTAAAGGGTATGTGAAAAGTAGATTTGGAGAATTTTAAGATTAGAAAGGTTTTTTATTAACTCCAGCATCTTTTCTGGTCAGAATAATTTCTGTTTGTTTTTTAATGAACATACCATTTCATGACCAGTTTCCATGAACTGGACAGTACTAACTTTTTGAGGTGTGAAGGAATGTTCTCTGAAACAGAGCTGTTGCTTTGTTTCTTAGACCTGCATTCTAAGGCTGACGTCTGAACCACAGCGCAGTCCCTGGTGGGTTTTCACAGACTCATATAAGGCTGTTTCTGAATGTAATTATGAATACGACGCCTTGATGTTCCTTTTTATAATCAGCTGGTTGGAGAACTGATTATTAGCTGTACGCAAGAATTCTGTAGGGGAGGGATGTGAAAGTTGTGCATTTTGCTTTAATGACAGGTTAAGGAGCAAAATTCCATGAACTTTTGTGGACAAGGTGCTGCTTTTTCTCATGACCCTGTAGAATTTCTATTGACCACATCAACTGTAGCTCTGATCTATATGAACGCAGGGGAAAATGTGTGCATACAAATGAGTGGAAACAAGAGCAGGATTCATGAATATGGATGAGGATGCGGATCATTTTGGAGAAAGTGCTGGGCACACGGGTCAACTGGAATTTTTGTTTCTCTAAGAAAATAACCCAACCAGCAGCACACACGCTCTCCCTGTTCCCCATACCTATGGGGCTTCCTCCAGAGCGGAACTGTTTCCTTCTTTCACATTGTAACTAGTCAGACCGGAAATCAGTAAATGAAATGAGCTTATAAGCACTTTTAGGTACCAATTGTATCACTAAGTACTGCACACCAGTAGAGCAAGAAAGTATAAAATGTATTTAAGACCGATTGGTTTGCTTACCATGATTAACTGTAAAAGCCCAGATCCAATGATATATGTGCTTTAAAAGGTGTATCTATCATAGGACTAGAAATCAAAATGGGAATTTTACTTCTGGTCCTATTGTGTAAATAGTTGCTTTTTTCTTTTTTAATTGAAGACAATCTCATGTTTTATAACTTTTCTTATAAGTCTGAGAATCACAATGGTAATGTGTTGTGTCAAAATGTGATCTTAAATACAATAATAATTATAACTTAATTTTCCAAATAAGGCAAGAAATATACTGCGTAAGCTTCTACAATTTCTGAAAGATGTGACATTTTTATAATAAGCATTAGTACTTAACTTCTCAAGTTAACAGAACTGGAAATATTTTACAAGATGCAGCGTTTTGTAATCATAAAGAACATGAACATTTTGTGGGAAATGACCTTCATTTTATACATTGTAGCTTATTTTTTAAAATACAATATTTTACCAAACAGGAAGTGTTAATATTATAAGCAATTCCTGCTCTCCAAACAAAGGGCTATGCCTCTTTTAAGCAAGCATTTTGATGCTTATCTTTTCAATCAACCCTCTGCAGCAAGAGTAGAAATGCAGATCAGATGGAAAGATTATTACAACAGCTACTCCTTTTATCTTTACCAGTGTTTTTTCAAAGTAGTTGGGGAAAAGAAAACACTTTAAGAATCATATATCTGAAATCTTTAAAATATTAATAGATATGCTTATAGGCAATGAGAGAAATAAACTTGTAAATTCTGTCATGTACTGTGATAGGTTTCTGTCACAAGGACACACTTAGTGCTCAGCCTACCAGAACCACAAAGCTGCATTTGACTAGCAAGTGTCATTTGATGGCAATTTCTAAAATCATAGTGTATAAGCCCAAAGATACAATTCTTAGCTGATTGGTGATGTTTAAAATAATTTTGTGCTCACCACTAACTAAACAACTTTCATTTCCTTATCAGAACATGTGCTTGATTTTGCACATGAGAAGTTCACAGACAGGCAAGTTTGAGATCAGAAAGTCACTATATTCCCAAGAGTCAGGGAACAAGGAAGCCTACCATGGAGAGTTGATTAACCACACAAATAATTCTGAGCTTTGCCAAAACCATTTCATAATGCATTAGTTTTTTCTAGCCCACTCACTGTTAAGCAAGAAAACATCTTTTCTTTCTATGATTTTAGTAAATCAAAAGCGAATTAGTCAAGTATGCAGATAACATCAAAGGAAAAGCTAGGACAGAGCAGTCTTACCCATTAGGCAACCCCTGTGAGGTGGTCAAAGGGTCACTCAGACTCTGCTTTCAAACAGGCCTCAGAATCTGCACACAGGAGGACTAGAAATGCACAGGGTTAGGGGAAGACATGTACAGCTTCATCTCTGAGATGAGGCAGCCCAATGTCTCTCTTTATTCTCTTGGAATATCTCTAATGTTGGCACTACAGTTTCCCAAGAAGTGTTCATTGCTGCATGGTTTTTGATCAAATGAGTCTTGCTTCATATTTAAATAGAAGCCTCCTAATGGTAAATAGCAGATGCCTTAGAAAGAACAGGCAAATTGTATAAACAAATGATTCAGATCAGGCAAAAGAAGGACACTAGAGAATGACAGAGATCACAGTGAACCAGAGGACATGCATCCCCGTTGAAGGGAGACCCCAGCTGTAGACAATCAGAACCATGCAGAAGTCAGGCCCAGGGCGTGAGACCTTCTGACTTGGAAATATGATGTTACCTGACACTTGATCAAAACTCAAATTCTTGGCCAGCAGTGCACAGACCAAAGAGAACCCGTATATGGACAGACGCAGCCTTTGGGCCCTGGTTTCAACTGTTGGGAAAAAGCAGATTTCACCTTCCATAGCCATCAAGTCAAGTTCTTCCAGCAGCACCCCCAACTCACACATTGGCACTATCTGGGCAACTAAAGTTAAAGAAGAGAGAGAAGTCTCCCCAAAAATCACTCTCATGGAAGATTTGAGTATAAAAATACAACATCCTTAAACTAGCCTTGCCTCTAACCAAAATATACCGAAGTATTATTCAGCTCTCACTCTGCCTCCTGGCATGCCCAGGCCGGGCCCCAAAGCACTGAAAGACTGTAATCCTAACTTCCTTACTGTGTTCACTGCCGTGACCACTGTGATGAGGGGCTGGCAAAGAGCAGCCTTGTGCCTTCAGCGAAGGCAGCCAGGAGCCCCTGCAGTTTCAGATAGCACACGTTGCCTCCTTGTGCCAAAGCCCTTTGCCAACCCCTCCACATCCCTTCCCACTCATCCTGCCTTGTGAGTTTTCATCCCAGGATAAAAGTTCTGTTGTTCCACCTCTGACACGGCAAAATCCTTGCTTCATAACTGGTAGGTACTTAGGTATTTTAGAGGGTCCACTAACCTCCAAATGGAGTTTTTCCATATAGAAAACCTTAACATCTTTCCCTGAGGGCAAAGAGAAAATAGGAATAAATGTGTCATGGAAAAAATTAGAAGTTGCTTCCTTCATCTGGATAAACTAGGTAATTTTAGAGTGTATCTTACACCAGAGTCCTGATGGTATTGGGATAATCACTAACCCTTTCAGATATATAAGAAAGTGTGTCTCTTTCAGATATATGACTTCCTTTGACCCTCCCTAGTACTTAGCATAAAATGAGAATATTTAAAATTAACTACCACCACCTCCAAAGCCAAACCTGGTGCAAGTGGTCTTGAGCCTGAGTCAGCCTCATTACTACATCCAGGGAGGAGGGAAAGAGCAAGTGAAAGAGCTGACTTAGACCTCAGTCTTCCAGAATGACTCTAGACCTGAGAAGACCCCAGGGACCCATGTTCTTTACCCATACTTACAATCCAAGTATTTCAGCATAAAAGTAAAGACCCCTCTCATTCACAGTGTCAAATGCAGACTCACTCTGAAATTTATCCCTTTAGCCTACCTCCCAGGCCCCCATCCCCTAAATTC
This sequence comes from Oreotragus oreotragus, assembly GCA_006410675.1. Lineage (NCBI taxonomy): Eukaryota > Metazoa > Chordata > Mammalia > Artiodactyla > Bovidae > Oreotragus > Oreotragus oreotragus. The sequence goes on from SJYX01022197.1 coordinate 525,280, forward strand.
CAGCCATTTAAGTGGTTAATTATAGGAGATGACTAGCTAGTGCAATGTTCTGAGTTAAACTTTTGACTCCTTTGAAAAAAGTTATTTTGCTGCTAGCATTCAGCTTTTGTTATCCATGCAGACTTGTATGGATGCGCCCAAATTTGAAAATAAGCTCAAATTCACAGTTTGTAAGGATCAAACTGAAAAAGTTAGAAATAGCTGGTGATATGGTTATGTCACATGGTAAATATGAATGCAATTGAAACAGCATTGACAATGCCTGATAGTTCTGTCATCATATGATTGACAGGTTGACCAGTCTGTGAATCGATTGTCCTCCTCTCTCATCAGCTCACAGGTTTCACAGGTTTTGAGTAAAGCCACTCAAAGTTTAGTCATGGAGCTAGATGGGCCTAAACCATTTTGGCCCATCACCTGCTTTTTGATAAATTATACTTTTATTATGTTTCTAAAGCAATACTGGAGAAGTAAATTGTGAGCCTTCCTATTCTGGTGGGAAAAAAGCCCATTTTGCAATGGTTAGCCCCAATGCCAAGACAGTGGCAGGACTTAAAAGGACCCAAGTTCTAGAGAACAAGAGAAAAGCTACCATTCAAAAGATAAATGTAGATTTTGAAAGAAGATGGAGATTATGACTTCAACACTTATGCCATAGTCCTTTTTTCTTCAAAATATTCTTTTCCTATTGAGCACCATCCACATAACTATTAACTGCCAGCTTTCAAAGGCATGCTCCCCGCTATTTCTATTATGAAAGTGTTAAAAATTAATTCTCAAGTCTGATTAACTGTTATATTTACATACTTACTGGGGGCAGTTCTCTAAATTTTTAATTCAGAAAATTAGGGAGCGAGCAACAACTCCTGAAAAAGGCAAGAGCACTGTCATTAAAGAACAAAATTTTCTTTAAAAAAAAGTTTCTCATCCATTTCCTTCTGAATGCTCTTTACATCTCTGACTGAAGAGGAAAAACCAGCAGCTAGAGAAGAAGTTGAACTTTGAGGGAGACAAAGAACAGTCCCCATTCTAGTCAATAGTCTTTTTCCCTTTTGGCAACCATCTTGAATTCACTAGCAAAATGTTACTCTCCCCTCTGCCTTAACCTCCCTGAGCCAGCGGCCATGCTGTTTTTCACGTATGTTTGCTTCCCAAAGCCCTGGATTAAACATTTTCGCTTCTGTGCTCTTGCTTTCTCACTCTTCAGTTAAGGGCGAAGGGGATAGATATTACCAGGACTTACATGTTAGGCTGAGTCAATGAGGCTTCTCTCTTCCTTCAGCAAAATGTTTCCGTTTGTCTCATCAGTTTGGGATGACCATTCAGGAAGCAGGTTGATCAGACAACCTGCCATATTCATCACAAAAGATACAGTCAGACTCACTGACAAAGAATAACAAGGCAGATACCTAGTCCTTCCACTTTGACTCAAAGCCCCCCTCGCATGTCCTTTACCCCTGCAAGCCCCCCTCCAGAGCAAAGCCAATGGAGTGATCAGGGCAGAGGAAGAGAGCTTCACGTTCATTGGTCAGAGCCCTGACCTCCACCCAGGGTTACAGAGCATGGAAATGGAACTGACCTTTATTACGTGAAAAGAAAGTGGCTCCTGTGGGGTATACTTGTTTTAAGTTTATATTTATGCAAAGAGAAGTCTCTTCCAGTCTGCTCCTGTTGTGAAGCACGGGTCTCTCACCCCAGTGGAGCTTCCTTCCCATGTTTTGGGCACAGATGATCAAGACAGGAAAGAGGCAGAGCTCGGGGGCCAGTGGAATTACCCCTCAGGGATCTATGGTGTAGCAATCACAAACTACACCACCCAAGGGAAATTTTAAAAAGATGCATCACAGTGGGGACCTCCCTGGTGGTCCAGAGGTTAAGACTCCGTGCTTCCAATGCAGGAGACACGGGTACCATCCCTTAGCTGGGGAACAGATCCCACATGCTGTGCAGTGCAGCCAAAAAGAGAGAGGGAGAGAAAGATGCATCACTGCAGATTGTAAACCCTCGCTTTGCTTTTTACACCTTTTCCCTTACACTCTGCTAATTGGAAAGCGATGACTGTGATTTGACCAAGCCCTGTGATGATAGCAAAGCTTCTTCTTCCAAAGTGTCCCAGCTGTTCGGGGAACCTCTGTGATCCCTGGTAGAAAGCTTTAGAATAGATTTAGATTTTTAGGGAAGAACTCAATACCCCCAAATATACTTGTTCCGTGACTTCAATAACTGAAAATATCCTGGGTGTAAAATAACTCAGGCAGGCAGATCATATATGTTTTTAAAAAAAATGCCATTAATCAATATTTTCCTACAACATGACCTTAAATTCCTATTTTTATAATTAATGGTTGGACAATAGTCAGCCATTGAAACATAAGCTCTCTGGAATAACCAGACATTAGTGTAGTTTCCAAAGTGTTTCATGTATCAAAATCTATATACTTAGAGGAAGAACTCAGGATAAGAAAAAATCGCTAGGTCCCAAAGGGTTCGTGACTATCATCAAATACAGCTGCCGAGTGGCCTGTGGTCATCTTTTTCAAATGAGGGAGCTGGGGAGTGAGAGAACCACAGTCATAACAAAACCTCTGCTGCCCTTCATCCATGATTAGATTTAAAACATTCTACTTTTAAGAATTAAGCCATCTTTCAAGTTGTTTTCTACACCAAATCTAACCTATCCAAATAAAATGATAAAATAACTAAAAATGGGGGTATTTGGGGGAAATGCTTTTAGTAGAAAGCATTGCTTTTTAGTGCCTGCTAACAAAAAAAAAAGAAAGAAAGAAGACTCAGTCCTTCCTGTGAGATGCAAGTGTTGACAGTGTTAACTTGGAATCAGGCACTAGTTCAAAAACAATGAGGCAGTGCTCTCCAATTTTTAGGTATCTTTCAAAACACAATCTTACCACGACTTAGAGGTAAGTACTTGTGTATAAAAGTCTTTAATATTAGTGAATGAATGTAAAAGTGACAAGCTATGCATTTTCAAAGGGTAATGTTATTTTATATCCAATCCAAGTCAATTTTTTTTTTCATAGAGACTTACCACAACTGCAAATTATTCAAAACAGACTTGAATGCATATCATTATGGGGATATAGGACTTCCAACTCTACACTTCCGGCTGATACTTTTAAAGACAGTGCATTGACACTTCAGGCTCTAAACAAATTTCAGCCACAAAGGTGATTAAAGGAGAAATGGTTTATATTTTACTTCTTCAGCAGAAATGGGAAACGTGGGCGTTACAAAATGGGCCCAGTTTTTTTAGAGGTAAATGTTCTAGTAACACTGGATTAGCAAGCAAACAAAACTGCATGAAGTTAATGAATATTGCCTCGGATAAATATAGCATAGGTTGTGTCTATTGTATTTAAATCGCAGTCTAAGGGGGGAAAAAACTCTTCTCCAAAGGGTTTGGATTATATAGTTTTAAAGAATATAAAAACAGAATATAGAAAACAAACAATATAAAAATATTGTCCTGTGAAGAAAAATCATTGGCCTTTTTTGTTTTTTTTAAATTAAACAGAGATCATGGCCTATATTTTTTTTGGAAAGTCCATATAAACACACATGTCTTCAGTGCTCTTGGGGATTTTGTATTCCCTTGAAACCTTTTCTCCTAATAATTTATTCTTGCTCCTTAATCAGTACTTTCCTATGTTACTCGGCATGAAAAATAAAATTCTTTCCTTCATCTGACAATGTTGACATAAAGAACTCCATTTCTCTGCCACTTAGGATCTCTTCTGTGTCCACTGAGAAAGTTTCTCAGCTGTTTGTATGTAAAATATGGAAAAATATACTTCTAAACCTGGTACTTGTGGTTATACTGGATATGTTTGCTACCTATTTAGAAGTTATTGGGGGCCGGGATGTGTCTTTTTATATGATTTTTAGCCAAATCCAGATGTTCTGATACTACATTTCTGAATACCTATCTGACTGTAAATACAGCCTGAGGAGGTTCAGGTTAATAAACCTTTTACATGACTGTTCCTCAGCCATGCTCCTTGCCAGCTTTGGGCACCTTGTACATAGATTTGTTGAATGTTTAAATGATGTTGTTTTTCTAAATGCTGTTCTCTAAAACAACTTTTTGAATGTTTTTTGCTTTCCATTGTTTGGGACTTTGTGTGTTGGTTTTTTTTTTTTTTTTACAAAGGATTTATAAATTGTGGTCCTTTTGATAAAGTTTATTTGACCACGATTAACTTTATCTGCCGTCTAAAAGTCTACCTTCTAAATGTCTCAGTTTACAACTGTGGTCAATTTACCTTGACGTGAAAGGGTTCCCCTGTCGACCGTAGATGGACGGTACCCGTAGTCTTCCTGGGGACTAACAAATGTCAAAGACACCGGGTAAATTCGAATTTTATCTCTTTGTCACGACAGGGGGGTCTCAACTCCTAAACGATGTACCCAGGATACCTTCGTAAATTCATCTTCATTCCCAGATATCATTCTTAGTAAAATCATTATCAGAAGACCAGAAACCTGAAAGTGCAAGACATTACGAATCGACATTGTTACTTATACCACAACGGTTAGATCAGACTGCAGTAGCAGCGGGACATAAAGGACACACATACCAAGATGGAACCCAACGTGACCGTGCACGGCTCGGTCTTGTGACCTGAAAGTCCTTCTGGTAAGACTGAAGATGCCACAGGTGTGTGTACGTAAATTTACGTGAACATTGACCAAGTAATGGTACTTCAGATTGAAGGTGAATTATTTTCAAAAACACATAGACGAAGATAAACCCTCGACAACTAATGAGTAAAGGATAACTAACTGGTACCCAAAGGCTCTCAAGGGTTAGAGGATTTGAGGTTTTATCTACAGTTGTTAAAAACAAAAAAAAATTTTTTTTTAAACCAAAAGGATCTCTTTCCCATAGCAAACTGCTCGCCATCAAGACTATTTTTAGAAACATGTTGGAGGTACATCTCATGTCTAGAGTTAAGCCCGGATAATTTCAACTCAAACCCATTCCCTTGGCAATGACTGCCCAGATACATCAGTTTCTCACCCAGTGCTGCTGATCCTTTTGCCCAGGTCATGTGAACACAGAGGAAAGTCAATGCAGAGGAAAGTCCTCTGGCAGACAGAGGAAAGTCAATGTCTAGTCTAGCACCAAGCCACTCTGGAGACACTCCTTGAAGCCAAGACCGTGTCCACTAGAACTTGACATATTCACCTCCAATGAGACCTTCTGACTTGGAAATATGATGTTACCTGACACTTGATCAAAACTCAAATTCTTGGCCAGCAGTGCACAGACCAAAGAGAACCCGTATATGGACAGACGCAGCCTTTGGGCCCTGGTTTCAACTGTTGGGAAAAAGCAGATTTCACCTTCCATAGCCATCAAGTCAAGTTCTTCCAGCAGCACCCCCAACTCACACATTGGCACTATCTGGGCAACTAAAGTTAAAGAAGAGAGAGAAGTCTCCCCAAAAATCACTCTCATGGAAGATTTGAGTATAAAAATACAACATCCTTAAACTAGCCTTGCCTCTGACCAAAATATACCGAAGTATTATTCAGCTCTCACTCTGCCTCCTGGCATGCCCAGGCCGGGCCCCAAAGCACTGAAAGACTGTAATCCTAACTTCCTTACTGTGTTCACTGCCGTGACCACTGTGATGAGGGGCTGGCAAAGAGCAGCCTTGTGCCTTCAGCGAAGGCAGCCAGGAGCCCCTGCAGTTTCAGATAGCACACGTTGCCTCCTTGTGCCAAAGCCCTTTGCCAACCCCTCCACATCCCTTCCCACTCATCCTGCCTTGTGAGTTTTCATCCCAGGATAAAAGTTCTGTTGTTCCACCTCTGACACGGCAAAATCCTTGCTTCATAACTGGTAGGTACTTAGGTATTTTAGAGGGTCCACTAACCTCCAAATGGAGTTTTTCCATATAGAAAACCTTAACATCTTTCCCTGAGGGCAAAGAGAAAATAGGAATAAATGTGTCATGGAAAAAATTAGAAGTTGCTTCCTTCATCTGGATAAACTAGGTAATTTTAGAGTGTATCTTACACCAGAGTCCTGATGGTATTGGGATAATCACTAACCCTTTCAGATATATAAGAAAGTGTGTCTCTTTCAGATATATGACTTCCTTTGACCCTCCCTAGTACTTAGCATNAAAGAGAAAATAGGAATAAATGTGTCATGGAAAAAATTAGAAGTTGCTTCCTTCATCTGGATAAACTAGGTAATTTTAGAGTGTATCTTACACCAGAGTCCTGATGGTATTGGGATAATCACTAACCCTTTCAGATATATAAGAAAGTGTGTCTCTTTCAGATATATGACTTCCTTTGACCCTCCCTAGTACTTAGCATAAAATGAGAATATTTAAAATTAACTACCACCACCTCCAAAGCCAAACCTGGTGCAAGTGGTCTTGAGCCTGAGTCAGCCTCATTACTACATCCAGGGAGGAGGGAAAGAGCAAGTGAAAGAGCTGACTTAGACCTCAGTCTTCCAGAATGACTCTAGACCTGAGAAGACCCCAGGGACCCATGTTCTTTACCCATACTTACAATCCAAGTATTTCAGCATAAAAGTAAAGACCCCTCTCATTCACAGTGTCAAATGCAGACTCACTCTGAAATTTATCCCTTTAGCCTACCTCCCAGGCCCCCATCCCCTAAATTCCAGCCATTTAAGTGGTTAATTATAGGAGATGACTAGCTAGTGCAATGTTCTGAGTTAAACTTTTGACTCCTTTGAAAAAAGTTATTTTGCTGCTAGCATTCAGCTTTTGTTATCCATGCAGACTTGTATGGATGCGCCCAAATTTGAAAATAAGCTCAAATTCACAGTTTGTAAGGATCAAATTGAAAAATACTGTCATCTCAAAGTTAGAAATAGCTGGTGATATGGTTATGTCACATGGTAAATATGAATGCAATTGAAACAGCATTGACAATGCCTGATAGTTCTGTCATCATATGATTGACAGGTTGACCAGTCTGTGAATCGATTGTCCTCCTCTCTCATCAGCTCACAGGTTTCACAGGTTTTGAGTAAAGCCACTCAAAGTTTAGTCATGGAGCTAGATGGGCCTAAACCATTTTGGCCCATCACCTGCTTTTTGATAAATTATACTTTTATTATGTTTCTAAAGCAATACTGGAGAAGTAAATTGTGAGCCTTCCTATTCTGGTGGGAAAAAAGCCCATTTTGCAATGGTTAGCCCCAATGCCAAGACAGTGGCAGGACTTAAAAGGACCCAAGTTCTAGAGAACAAGAGAAAAGCTACCATTCAAAAGATAAATGTAGATTTTGAAAGAAGATGGAGATTATGACTTCAACACTTATGCCATAGTCCTTTTTTCTTCAAAATATTCTTTTCCTATTGAGCACCATCCACATAACTATTAACTGCCAGCTTTCAAAGGCATGCTCCCCGCTATTTCTATTATGAAAGTGTTAAAAATTAATTCTCAAGTCTGATTAACTGTTATATTTACATACTTACTGGGGGCAGTTCTCTAAATTTTTAATTCAGAAAATTAGGGAGCGAGCAACAACTCCTGAAAAAGGCAAGAGCACTGTCATTAAAGAACAAAATTTTCTTTAAAAAAAAGTTTCTCATCCATTTCCTTCTGAATGCTCTTTACATCTCTGACTGAAGAGGAAAAACCAGCAGCTAGAGAAGAAGTTGAACTTTGAGGGAGACAAAGAACAGTCCCCATTCTAGTCAATAGTCTTTTTCCCTTTTGGCAACCATCTTGAATTCACTAGCAAAATGTTACTCTCCCCTCTGCCTTAACCTCCCTGAGCCAGCGGCCATGCTGTTTTTCACGTATGTTTGCTTCCCAAAGCCCTGGATTAAACATTTTCGCTTCTGTGCTCTTGCTTTCTCACTCTTCAGTTAAGGGCGAAGGGGATAGATATTACCAGGACTTACATGTTAGGCTGAGTCAATGAGGCTTCTCTCTTCCTTCAGCAAAATGTTTCCGTTTGTCTCATCAGTTTGGGATGACCATTCAGGAAGCAGGTTGATCAGACAACCTGCCATATTCATCACAAAAGATACAGTCAGACTCACTGACAAAGAATAACAAGGCAGATACCTAGTCCTTCCACTTTGACTCAAAGCCCCCCTCGCATGTCCTTTACCCCTGCAAGCCCCCCTCCAGAGCAAAGCCAATGGAGTGATCAGGGCAGAGGAAGAGAGCTTCACGTTCATTGGTCAGAGCCCTGACCTCCACCCAGGGTTACAGAGCATGGAAATGGAACTGACCTTTATTACGTGAAAAGAAAGTGGCTCCTGTGGGGTATACTTGTTTTAAGTTTATATTTATGCAAAGAGAAGTCTCTTCCAGTCTGCTCCTGTTGTGAAGCACGGGTCTCTCACCCCAGTGGAGCTTCCTTCCCATGTTTTGGGCACAGATGATCAAGACAGGAAAGAGGCAGAGCTCGGGGGCCAGTGGAATTACCCCTCAGGGATCTATGGTGTAGCAATCACAAACTACACCACCCAAGGGAAATTTTAAAAAGATGCATCACAGTGGGGACCTCCCTGGTGGTCCAGAGGTTAAGACTCCGTGCTTCCAATGCAGGAGACACGGGTACCATCCCTTAGCTGGGGAACAGATCCCACATGCTGTGCAGTGCAGCCAAAAAGAGAGAGGGAGAGAAAGATGCATCACTGCAGATTGTAAACCCTCGCTTTGCTTTTTACACCTTTTCCCTTACACTCTGCTAATTGGAAAGCGATGACTGTGATTTGACCAAGCCCTGTGATGATAGCAAAGCTTCTTCTTCCAAAGTGTCCCAGCTGTTCGGGGAACCTCTGTGATCCCTGGTAGAAAGCTTTAGAATAGATTTAGATTTTTAGGGAAGAACTCAATACCCCCAAATATACTTGTTCCGTGACTTCAATAACTGAAAATATCCTGGGTGTAAAATAACTCAGGCAGGCAGATCATATATGTTTTTAAAAAAAATGCCATTAATCAATATTTTCCTACAACATGACCTTAAATTCCTATTTTTATAATTAATGGTTGGACAATAGTCAGCCATTGAAACATAAGCTCTCTGGAATAACCAGACATTAGTGTAGTTTCCAAAGTGTTTCATGTATCAAAATCTATATACTTAGAGGAAGAACTCAGGATAAGAAAAAATCGCTAGGTCCCAAAGGGTTCGTGACTATCATCAAATACAGCTGCCGAGTGGCCTGTGGTCATCTTTTTCAAATGAGGGAGCTGGGGAGTGAGAGAACCACAGTCATAACAAAACCTCTGCTGCCCTTCATCCATGATTAGATTTAAAACATTCTACTTTTAAGAATTAAGCCATCTTTCAAGTTGTTTTCTACACCAAATCTAACCTATCCAAATAAAATGATAAAATAACTAAAAATGGGGGTATTTGGGGGAAATGCTTTTAGTAGAAAGCATTGCTTTTTAGTGCCTGCTAACAAAAAAAAAAGAAAGAAAGAAGACTCAGTCCTTCCTGTGAGATGCAAGTGTTGACAGTGTTAACTTGGAATCAGGCACTAGTTCAAAAACAATGAGGCAGTGCTCTCCAATTTTTAGGTATCTTTCAAAACACAATCTTACCACGACTTAGAGGTAAGTACTTGTGTATAAAAGTCTTTAATATTAGTGAATGAATGTAAAAGTGACAAGCTATGCATTTTCAAAGGGTAATGTTATTTTATATCCAATCCAAGTCAATTTTTTTTTTCATAGAGACTTACCACAACTGCAAATTATTCAAAACAGACTTGAATGCATATCATTATGGGGATATAGGACTTCCAACTCTACACTTCCGGCTGATACTTTTAAAGACAGTGCATTGACACTTCAGGCTCTAAACAAATTTCAGCCACAAAGGTGATTAAAGGAGAAATGGTTTATATTTTACTTCTTCAGCAGAAATGGGAAACGTGGGCGTTACAAAATGGGCCCAGTTTTTTTAGAGGTAAATGTTCTAGTAACACTGGATTAGCAAGCAAACAAAACTGCATGAAGTTAATGAATATTGCCTCGGATAAATATAGCATAGGTTGTGTCTATTGTATTTAAATCGCAGTCTAAGGGGGGAAAAAACTCTTCTCCAAAGGGTTTGGATTATATAGTTTTAAAGAATATAAAAACAGAATATAGAAAACAAACAATATAAAAATATTGTCCTGTGAAGAAAAATCATTGGCCTTTTTTGTTTTTTTTAAATTAAACAGAGATCATGGCCTATATTTTTTTTGGAAAGTCCATATAAACACACATGTCTTCAGTGCTCTTGGGGATTTTGTATTCCCTTGAAACCTTTTCTCCTAATAATTTATTCTTGCTCCTTAATCAGTACTTTCCTATGTTACTCGGCATGAAAAATAAAATTCTTTCCTTCATCTGACAATGTTGACATAAAGAACTCCATTTCTCTGCCACTTAGGATCTCTTCTGTGTCCACTGAGAAAGTTTCTCAGCTGTTTGTATGTAAAATATGGAAAAATATACTTCTAAACCTGGTACTTGTGGTTATACTGGATATGTTTGCTACCTATTTAGAAGTTATTGGGGGCCGGGATGTGTCTTTTTATATGATTTTTAGCCAAATCCAGATGTTCTGATACTACATTTCTGAATACCTATCTGACTGTAAATACAGCCTGAGGAGGTTCAGGTTAATAAACCTTTTACATGACTGTTCCTCAGCCATGCTCCTTGCCAGCTTTGGGCACCTTGTACATAGATTTGTTGAATGTTTAAATGATGTTGTTTTTCTAAATGCTGTTCTCTAAAACAACTTTTTGAATGTTTTTTGCTTTCCATTGTTTGGGACTTTGTGTGTTGGTTTAAAAAAAAAAAAATGTTTCCTAAATATTTAACACCAGGAAAACTATTTCAAATAAACTGGTGCTAATTGAAATAGACGGCAGATTTTCAGATGGAAGATTTACAGAGTCAAATGTTGACACCAGTTAAATGGAACTGCACTTTCCCAAGGGGACAGCTGGCATCTACCTGCCATGGGCATCAGAAGGACCCCTGATTGTTTACAGTTTCTGTGGCCCATTTAAGCTTAAAATAGAGAAACAGTGCTGTCCCCCCAGAGTTGAGGATTTGCTACATGGGTCCTATGGAAGCATTTAAGTAGAAGTAAGGGTCTATAGTAAGAATCATTTTAGTAATAGTCTTCTGGTCTTTGGACTTTCACGTTCTGTAATGCTTAGCTGTAACAATGAATATGGTGTTGCCAATCTAGTCTGACGTCATCGTCGCCCTGTATTTCCTGTGTGTATGGTTCTACCTTGGGTTGCACTGGCACGTGCCGAGCCAGAACACTGGACTTTCAGGAAGACCATTCTGACTTCTACGGTGTCCACACACATGCATTTAAATGCACTTGTAACTGGTTCATTACCATGAAGTCTAACTTCCACTTAATAAAAGTTTTTGTGTATCTGCTTCTATTTGGGAGCTGTTGATTTGAGTAAAGGATAACTAACTGGTACCCAAAGGCTCTCAAGGGTTAGAGGATTTGAGGTTTTATCTACAGTTGTTAAAAACAAAAAAAAATTTTTTTTTAAACCAAAAGGATCTCTTTCCCATAGCAAACTGCTCGCCATCAAGACTATTTTTAGAAACATGTTGGAGGTACATCTCATGTCTAGAGTTAAGCCCGGATAATTTCAACTCAAACCCATTCCCTTGGCAATGACTGCCCAGATACATCAGTTTCTCACCCAGTGCTGCTGATCCTTTTGCCCAGGTCATGTGAACACAGAGGAAAGTCAATGCAGAGGAAAGTCCTCTGGCAGACAGAGGAAAGTCAATGTCTAGTCTAGCACCAAGCCACTCTGGAGACACTCCTTGAAGCCAAGACCGTGTCCACTAGAACTTGACATATTCACCTCCAACCTCGACCTCCAAAGATCGAGCATGTGTATTTGTGCAGCAAGGCAGCAGGCTTTGGAGTTCAACAGATTTGGACAGAAATCCGAGTTTTGCCTCTTGAGAGACAGATAACTGGACATGAGATTTAACCTTTGTAAGTCTTGTTCTTACAAGGAATGATAATAGAAGAGATGAAAACTAATCAGCCTGGCTTAGGCAATATCTTGATCTACTCCTAGTCCAGTCCTCCGTAGCTGGGGTGGGGAGGGCTTTGACTCATGTCTGCTGCCTGCTTCCAAGAAGCTCCTCCCTCATGGAGCTGTTGTCAGAATTACCTGGAATAACAGGTCATCACACACAGAACTGTTTCCCAAACGGAGGCCACAGTACTCTAATACTGGAATCCTCAGATATCTGGAAGAAGTGCCTTGAAATTCATGAGTGCCTGCAGAATTTCTTCTTTTCTATTTAAGAAGTTTCTTTCTAAAATAAAAATGTCCAGCCTTAGTAAAGAGCTTACGTGCCCCATCTGAATGTTTTCTTGGTTACTCCTGGCCATCATTATCTCATCCATTAATAGCCTGAGCAGTAGAGACAGTTTTAACGCTCAGCCTATCTGATAACTAGAAGCTTGTGCAGTTGGACACCCACTGCCTTCTTCCACCAGCCCTACCCCCAGCCCAGCTCCTTGTCATCGAGCCTGTGTGATTCCCTTGTGTTTGGCACAGGGACGCTGAGCCCTTTGACCTTTCCTGTGAAGCAGGAAGATGAGAGACCAAACTCAGTTTGCTCCTACTCTGTGCCAAGCAAGTACTGGAGGCTTCCAGGTGGACTGACTGTCACAACAGCTCTGTGTGTGGGAACCACCACCCCATTTTATCCAGAATGAAAGACCTTCATAAAGGTTACCTAACTGTCCTGAGGTCACAGAGCTTACATAGACGTGGATGTCCCCCACCTCTGACACTACCCAGTGGCTGTTCTGCAGTTTTAGGAGCTTTCAGTCTACAGATCTGCTGTGAGCAATCAGAGACAGTGCTCCTTTCTCTTCTCCCTGCTTCGTGGTTTCCTCCTCCTTTGAGCCAGGTATGGGCTGCTCTTCACCCTATGCTGCCTTCTCTCTCCACTCTGTCCTCCTCTTTACACTGCCCATTCCCTTCACTTCTTTCGCCAGTTTCTCCCCATAATCTAAAATTACAGCAGGGAAAGAGATACACACTATGATACATAAAACAGAAAACCAGGGGACTTCCCTGATGGTCCAGTGGTTAAGAATCTGCCTAGCGATGCAGGGGACTTGGCTTTGATCCCTGCCTGGGGAACAAAGATCCTACATGACTTGGGCAACCAAGCCTGAGAGCCATAACTACAGAGTCTTAGCTGCAAGGATCCCACATGAGCAAAGACCCTGCATGCCACAATGAAGACCTGACAGAGCCAAAAATAGGTAAATATTTTTTAAATAAATAAATAAAAGGAAAACAACAAGGAGTTAGTGTATAGCACAGGGAACTATATTCAATATCTTGTAATGACCTATAATGGAACAGAATCTGAGAAAGAAAATGCACACACACATAACAATGAATCACTTTGCTGTGCACTTGAGACCCCGGTAACTCAGCTGGTAAAGAATCTGCCTGCAAAAAAAAAAAGAATCTACCTGAGATGCAGGAGACGTTTCAATTCCTGGGTCCAGAAGATCCCCTGGAGAAGGGATAGGCTACCCACTCTGGTATTCTTGAGCTTCCCTGGTGGCTCAGATGGTAAAGAATCTGCCTGCAGTGCAGGAGACCTGGGTTTGATCTCTGGGTTGGAAAGATCCCTGGAGGAGGGCATGGCAACCCACTTCAGTATTCTTGCCTGGAGAATCCTCATAGGCAGAGGAGATTGGTGGGCTACATCTGTGACATCACAAAGACCTTGAAACTAATACAACATAGCAAATTAACTATATTTCATTAAAAAGCAAAAACTGCGGGGAAGGCTTGACTCTGTATTCATATCCGTCAGTTAAGAGTTCTTTTTCCCCATGCTTCCCACAGCATGTCTGCCAAGCCTGCAGCCACATCAGATTTCACATACTTCCCACAAAGCATTGTCATCCTCAGTCCTCAAGGCTCTGGAAGATGATAGCTAAACAGTTGACTTTTAATGCCCACATTCTTGCCAAGAAGAAGGATAGATGTAACAACCTCTATGAATGGTGTTCGAACCGCACATTCTTGCTTCTCCCAAGCCCTCTGGCCAAGGTCCCAGGAAACTCTGCCCCCTCAAGAGTTGCCAGGAAGCTTCATGGCCCTCAGGTGGGGACAGGAGAAAATATTGAGAAACTGGACTGGAGATGTCGTCCTACAGAGTTATGTGTCAATCATATTTGCCAAACAAGTTTTGACCAAATGCCTACTATCTAAAGGGAGGCTGCTGCTGCTGCTGCTGCTGTTGCTGCTAAGTCGCTTCAGTCGTGTCCAACTCTGTGGGACCCCATAGACGGCAGCCCACCAGGCTCCCCCGTCCCTGAGATTCTCCAGGCAAGAATACTAGAGTGGGTTGCCATTTCCTTCTCCAAAGCAGGAAAGTGAAAAGTGAAAGTGAAGTCGCTCAGTCGTGTCCGACTCTTTGTGAACTCATGGACTACAGCCTACTAGGCTCCTCCACCCATGGGATTTTCCAGGCAAGAGTATTGGAGTGGGGTGCTATTGCCTTCTCTGCAACAAACATCTAACAAAGTAATGGATTTTTTTTTTTTTTGGCTATTCCACGTAGTACGCAGGATCGTAGTTCCCCAACCAGAGACTAAACTTTTGCCCCCTGCAGTGGAAGCGTGGGGTCTTAACCACTGGACCACCATGAAGTCCCAGTAATGAATTATTTTAATATATAAAAAAAAATGAAAGCCACCTTCCCTGAAAAAAATACCCTCCAAGACCTTACACTTAATACTCTGGCATGGAGTAGGTGCTCAATAAATGTTTAAGTGAATGAATGAAAAACTGTTCGGAAGGAGCATTTCTTCAGGCTGTAGATATGCTCTCTGCTTTCCATCTACTGTGGCCCAAACAAAGCAAAGAGGGAATTTTGAAGCCTAGCATAGCCATTTATTGTCTTCCCAGGTGGCGCTAGTGGTAAAGAACCCACCTGCCAATGCATGGTAGACGTAAGAGACACAGGTTAGATCCCTGAGTCAGGAAGATCCCCTGGAGGAGGACACAGAAACCCACTTCAGTTTTCTTGCCTGGAGAATCCCATGAGCAGAGGAGCCTGGCAGGCTGCAGTCCGTAGGGTTGTGCAGAGTCTGACACGACTGAAGCAACTTAGCACACATGCACATTGACATTTATTTGGTCTAAGTAGCATTTTTAAAGTTTCTTTAGAAGACATGTATTCTCAGAATCACCAACTCCAAATGACTGTTGATTACTTAATAATTATTTAGTATAGGACAAAGTGCACAGTAACACCCACTGGTTTTATGTAGAAATTCCTTGCACATAGCAAGAATTCAATAAAGGTGTAAGTGAAAAAAATGAATGCTTTGAAATGAAATACATTGCAGCATAGGTCTGTACTATTAAAAGCATGCAGAGTAAATGGAAGAAGGTCAACAGGATTTGAGTCAATAACGGAGGAGAGAGAACCTAGGTTGGCACTAAAAAATAAACAGTATTTTACGATGAGGATCTGGATATGATAGTAATTGCTCACATCCAGGTAATACATGTACACAGTAAAAAAAAAAAAAAATCAGGGCAGTAAAATGCTTATAATGAAAGGAAGCCCTGCTGCTCATCCCCTTTCCACCCTTCATCACAATTTGAGAAACAGCCAGTTCTGTTTAACTTGATTACATTTTTCTAAGTTATATGCAATTGTTGGAATTCCAGCTGAGCTATTTAAAATCCTAAAAGATGATGCTGTTAAAGCGCTTTACTCAATATACCAGCAAATTTGGAAAACTCAGCAGTGGCCACAGGACTGGAAAAAGTCAGTTTTCATTCCAATCCCAAAGGAGGGCAATGCCAAAGAATGTTCAAATTACTGTACAATTGCACTCATTTCACATGCTAGCAAGATTATGGTCAAATTACTTCAAGCTAGGTTTCAACAGTATGTGAACCAAGAACTTCCAGATGTACAAGCTGGGTTTAGAAAATGCAGAAGAAACAGAGATCAAATTGCCAACATCTGCTGGATCACAGAAAAAGCAAGAGGACTCCAAAAAAATTTACTTTTACTTCATTGACTACGCTATAGCCCTTGACTGTGTGGATAATGACAAACTGTGGGAAATTCTTTTTTTTTTTTTTCAGTGTAAAAGTTTTAGTAGCAACTGCGTTTGTACCATACACTCTGCCATTGAGACTGTATGTGATAAAGCAACCAGGTATGGCTCTACATCAACTCTCCATAAGTACAAATTTCACTATGGGAAGTAACACCAACTTTGGTGGGTTTTCTGTTTTGATTTGTTTTGGCTGTGCTAGGTCTCCATTGCTTTGCACGTGCTTTCTCCAGTTGCAGCAAGTCGGGGCTGATCGCTAGTTGTGGTGTGAGGGCTGACTTCTCTTGTTGTGGAGCACAGCTTTAGGCACACGGGCTTCAGTAGTTCCGGCTCACACTCTCTAGAGCACAGGCTCAATGGTTGTGGACCACAGGCTAAGTTGCGCTGCAGTGGAAAATTCTTAAAGAGACGGGAATACCAGACCACCTTACCAGTCTCCTGAGAAACCTGTTTGCAGGTCAAGAAGCAACAGTTAGAACCAGACATGGAACAACAGACAGATTCAAAATTGGGAAAGGAGTACGTCAAGGCTGTATATTGTCACCCTGCTTATTTAACTTACATGCAGAGTACATCATGTGAAAAGCCAAACTGGAAGACTCACAAGCTGGAATCAAGATTGCCGGGAGAAATATCAGCAACCTCAGATATGCAGATGATACCACTCTAACGGCAGAAAGTGAAGAGAGACTAAAGAACCTCTTGATAAGACTTAAAGAGGAGAGTAAAATAGCTGGCTTAAAACTTAACATTCAAAAAAGTAAGTTCGTGGCATCCAGACCCATCATTTCATGGCAAATAGGTAGGGTAAAAGTAGAATATTTTCTTTTCTTGGGCTCCAAAATCACTGCAGATGGTGGCTGCTGCTGCTACTGCTAAGTCACTTCAGTCGTGTTTGACTCTGTGTGACCCCATAGATGGCAGCCCACCAGGCTCCCCCATCCCTGGGATTCTCCAGGCAAGAATACTGGAGTGGGTTGCCATTTCCTTCTCCAATGCATGAAAGAGAAAAGTGAAGGTTAAGTCACTCAGTCTGTCCGACTGTTAGCGACCCCATGGATTGCAGCCCACCAGGCTACTCCGTCCATTGGATTTTCCAGGCAAGAGTACTGGGGTGGGGTGCCGTTGCCTTCCCCGCAGATGGTGGCTACAGACATGAAATTAAAAGACACTTGTTCTTTGGAAGAAAAGCAATGACAAACCTAGACAACATATTAAAAAGCAGGCATCCCTTTACCAACAAAGGTCCATCTAGTCAAAGCTATGGTTTTTCCAGTAGTCATGTATGGATGTGAGAATTGTAAAGAAGGCTGAGTGCCAAAGAACTGTTGCTTTCAAACTGTCGTACTAGGGGATACTCTTGGAGTCCCTTGGACATCTGGACAGCAATCAATCCTAAAGGCAACCAACCCTGTATATTCATTGGAAGGACTGATGCTGAAGCTCCAATATTTTGGCCACCTGATATGAAGAGCTGACTCATTGGAAAAGACCCTGATGCTGGGAAAGATTGAAGGCAGAAGAGGGGAAACAGGGAATGAGATGGTTAGATGTCATCACTGACTCAGTGGCCCTGAGCTTGAGCAAATTCTGGGAGGAGTGAAGGACAGGGAAGCCTGGTGTGCTGCAGTTCATGGGGTCACAGAGAGTCAGACACGACTGAGCGACCCAGCAACAACAACAATGCAAGCGTTGCCTGGCAAACACAGGCCAAGACATCAACAGTATCAGAAGCAAGAGAGACAGGGTCCCGCACAATGCCACAGGAAACATAAAGGGTGGCCAAGTGCCCAGCACAGGTCTGCACCTCTGCTCCAGGGGCCCTGCACACAGGACACGGAGAGAGAAAACTCTGAGCAACACACAGCTCTCTCTCCCTTAACACCGAGACACTGTCCCACTGGCTGATTCCGAGTCTCTCAGGAGGTGGGTGACTATGAAGCAAGTCCCTTGCAAAGCGTGATAAGCCCTGGGCAAACTGAAAGCAACCAAAAGTCCTCAGCTCCATGTTAAACCTGCAAACTAGCCCTGAATCCCAGACCACAGCCTTCAGCCAACAAGCTGGCTGGCGGGTCCCTCTCCGTATCTCTTTCTCTCTTTTCTTTTTTAATGATTTTACTTATAAAAAACTATCTATTTTCGGCTTCCCTGGGTCTCCGTTGCTTTACCTAAACTTTCTCTAGTTGCAGTGAGCGGGGATTACTGTTTGTTGCAGTACTCAGACCTCTCCCAAGCTGCTTCTCTTGTTGCAGAGCACAGGCTGTAGGTGCCCAGGCTTCAGGAGTTATTGCATCCAGGCTTCAGGAGTTATTGCATCCAGGCTCGTGGCCCACAGGCTTGGTTGCTCCATGGCACGTGGGATCTCCCGGGACCAGGGATCAAATCCATGTGCCCTGCATTGGCAGGTGGATTCTATCCACTGTGCCACTGGGAAAGTAGCCCAGACCATCTTCACTCTCACTCCGGTTCTTAGTGTGTCCCTTATTGTAACTGCTTTCATGATAAAGCCCAGATTGTTGCAGGAAAACATCCCAAGTCAGATTTTGCAAAAAGGCTCAGTGCAAAAGTTGGTCATTGTTCACTATTTGGCTACCCACACCAGACATGCCGGGGACCAGCTGCACCCATGTGTCTCACATGGCTGAAAGTGAGTAATAAACCACTCAAGCTAGATTAAGCAAACACAAGTTGGGGGGGGGGGNCAAACTCTGAGATATAGTGAAGGACAGGAAAGTCTGGCGTGCCTCAGTCCATGGGATCACAAAGAGTCAGACCCAACGGCTGAGTGACTGAACAACAATGTTATCTGATGCTAACTTGTTTTCATCAGCCTTTATTGTTGGCTAGCTTTCTGAAAGACAAGGTTATCTATTCTCTTAAATGTAACAGGGTGGAGTTCAGAGGGAAGGACTACTGAAGTGACACTACCTGAGTTCAAACTTCAGCTCCACCATTGTGACCTGCGGAAGATTAGTTAACCTCTCTGTGCTTCAATTTCCTGCTCCGTAAAATGTGGGTATTAATATGACCTACCTCATATGAGTCCTGTGAGTTCTAAATAAGTTAATAAGTGTAAAGTATTTTAAATTGTGCCTGACACAGATTGAGGGCCATAAAAGTTTATGAGTCATCAATAGTGTCATCACTTAAACACCCTGAGACAAATGCATTAGTCAACAAAATCATCTGTAAACTATTAGAACAAGGAGCCATTAGTAAGTTATATAAAAGCTAGAAATATATATTTACTTCTAACAAAGATTATTTTCTAATTTTTTCCAATTTAGAATTCTTCCACACTATACAAGTGCAGAAAAGTAGAAAGAAAATAAAATCACTGATAACTACACACTCAAAAATAAGCATGGGTACATTGCTGCATTTTTTTTCAAACTATTTCTGTGAATTTTTTTTATTTTGCATAGTTGTGATCACACTGTTTATATAATTCAGCACATTGCTCTTAACCACTTAATGTTATAGCATATGCATTTTCTCATGTCATTAAATGTTTTCAAATGCCTCTATCTTAATGGCTGGGTAATAGTACAGTAGGCAGACATGTACTGATTTCTTAAAATAGTCCCCTATTTGGAAAACATAGGTTATTTCCAATTTTAAACTCTTTAAAACCCTTAATCCAGATTGCCAAATTACTCTCCAAATGATCTGGCTCAATTTTCTCTCCCATCAGCAAAATGGATATTTTTCTGTATGCTCAACTGAGATGAGTGTTATCATTTTTAAAATCATTCCTAAGTTGATATATATTAAAAGGCACATCATTCTTCTTTTAAATTATATTTCTTGGACTTCCCTGATGATACAGTTGTTGAGACTCTGTGGCTCCCCTACAGGAGCAGAGGCTCCATCCCAGGTTGGGGAACTAAGGTTCCGCATGCCACACAGGATGGTCAAAAAAAATTATTTTTAATTGAAAAAATAAAATTTAAATAAATAAATTATATTTCTGGAATATTAACTGATGGTATTAAACATTTTTCTAGGTCAACCATTTATAATTTCTACTGACAACATGTCAGTTCACATCCTTTGCCTATTTATCGTTTGAAACCTTACCCTTATGTATTAGTAGGTATTCTTTAGATTGTTAGGCTTTAAACATCTGCCTTATTTGCTATAATAGTTATCTCAGTTTAGGTGCACTTTGTGATTGAGCTATAGTTGATTTACAATATTGTACAGCATAGAGATTCAGTAGTGTTGCAGAGTATATTCTGTTATAGGTTGTTATAAGATAATGGATACAATTCCCTGTCATAGAGAGTACATCCTTTTTTGCTCATCTATTTTCTATCTGGGCTTCCCTGGTGGCTCAGGTAGTAAAGAGCTCCCCAGCAAAGTTAATCCCATACACCTAATTTTGTCCCTCCCTACTTCCTTCTTCCCTTTGATAACCGCAAATTTATTTTCTGATTCTGCATACATGTTTCTCTTTTGCATATGCATTCATGTGTATTACTTTTTAGATTCCACATATAAGTCATTATAGTATCTGTCTTTCTCTGACTTATTTCACTAAGCATAATGTTCTCTAGGCCCATCCACATTGCTAAAAATGGCAATATTTCATTTTTTATGGCTAAGTAGTACCCAATTTATGTACATTTTAAATGCAGTCATCAGACATTTTTGCATGCAAATTTTAAAATCTTTTTATCATTGTCTGCCAATTTTTTTTTTTAATTTCACATCTTACTTATAGTTTAGATGAGCCCCTCACATTTTAGGAAATACTCCCTTATATTTTCTTTCAGGTTTTATTTATGGCTCTTTTTTTTTTTTCTATCTAGAGTATTTTGATATAGGTAAAGTTTAAAATGTATTTTTTCTTCCCAAATAGCTAGCTAATTGTCTCAATCTCACTTACAATTAACTCAGCCATTTTCCAGAATTGATTACCGTTAGTTACTGAATTGCTGTAAAACTATGGATCTTCTCAAGGCTCTTTTTTTCCTGATTAAACTCAGTTAACCCAAGTCATCCCTGCCTCCTTTTCCTCTGAGCGTTTGCACCTGATCAAGCATGGCTTCCCATGTGGCTCAGTGGGAAAGAGTCCGCCTGCCAATGCGGGGGGCTCAGGTTCTATCCCTTGGTCAGGAAGATCCCCGGGAGGAGCAAATGGCAATCCACTGCAGTATTCTTGCTGGGATAATCCCATGGATAGAGAAGCCTAGAAGACTACAGTCCATGGGGTCTCAAAAGAGTAAGACAGGACGAGTGACTCAGCATGCAAGCGGGCGTGGAGATGGTAACATGGAACAGTCTTTGGTCCCAGAGAGTCATGTGTTTTCATCTAAGGTGAACTTAAATCCACCTGGTCTTTGGATTCCTGTCTCTACCATCCCATCACCCATTCTTTTTTTAATACAGATATTCTTTTTCATATGCTTTTCCATTTTGTTGGTTATAAGATACTGAATATAGTTTCCTGTGCTATACAGTAGGACCTTGTTGTTGATTCACCCTATATTTAACAGTTTGCCTCTGCTCATCCCAATCTCCCAGTCCTTCCCAGCCCTGTCCCACCAGCCCTCGGCAACCACCAGTCTGTCTGTGTTCTGTGTCTGTGGGTCTATTTTTGATTTATAGATATGTTGATTTGTGTTGCATTTTAGACCCCATATAAAGTGACACCACGTGATATTTGTCTTTCTCTTTCTGACTTACTTTGCTGAGTATGGTCATCTCTAGCTCCACCCATGTAGCTTCCAAATGGCATTGTTTCATTCTTTTTGACCATCATCCACCCTTGACTCATCATCCATCGTGACTCTGCTGTGGTCTCTAGCTGGCACAGTCCATGGTTAACTTCTGATAAAATCCCTTGTTACTCCCTCTAGGACACTTTCAGCCTCCTGGTCTGTCTCAACTCTTCTCCCTCCCTCCTGGAGCCCTGGGAGACTGGAGGGCTGCCACACTACCTCCCTTGCATGGCCTCTCTGGTGCCAAGATGGCCACTGTCTACAGCATCTTCTGGAGATCAGGGCACAGGCCCACTTGACTGTAGACAGGCCCACCCTAAATGTACTGGCACCGCTCACACCTCCTGCTCCAGTAGGACCTCTGGTGAGACCAGGCCCGAGCTTTGCTCCTCACTGTCCTTTCTGCCTCTTTGGAATTCTTCCTCCCCTTCCCCAGTTAGTGTTTACCTTATAGCATCTAGCATCCTATACTTCTCCTGGCCCAGTGTCCTCTTTAACACCACCTTCTCCTTTTCTTCTTGTGGCAAATCTATTGGATTTTACCAAGTCCATTGGATTTTACCTCCTATGTATCTCATGCGTGCATGCTAAATCGCTTCAGTCATGTTCAACTCTTTGCGACTCCATCAGTTGTAGCCTGCCAGGCTCCTCTGTCCATGGGATTCTCCAGGCAAGAATACTGGGGTGGGTAGCCATGCCCTCCTCAAATATCTCTTAAATCTACTCAATTTTTCCTTCATCATCCACAACCTGTACTTCCTCAGATCTCCCTCAGCCACTTTTGCAACCTTTCAAAGCGCTCTCCTCACAGAAGCCACTGAGATCTTAAAAACAGAAATCTGATTGTGTAACTCCTATTTTGTGTGGACTTCCCTGGTTGCTCAGACGGTAAAGCCTCTGTCTACAATGAGGGAAACCCGGCTGCGATCCCTGGGTCAGGAAGATTCCCTGGGTCAGGAAGATCCCCTGGGCACCCCACTGCAGTACTCTTGCCTGGAAAATCCCATGGACAGAGGAGCCTGGTAGGCTACAGTCCATGGGGTAGCAAAGAGTCGGACACAACTGAGGAACTTCACTTTCACTTTTCTTTCTATTTTCTGTACTTTGGCAAATTTCCTTTGCTTTCAGGATACAACTCCAGATCCTACCCATGCATGTATGCTAAGTCACTTCAGTTGTGACTGACTTTTTGTGACCCTATGGACTATAGCCTGCCAGGCCCCTCTGTCCATGGAATTCTCCAGGCAAGAATACTGGAGTGGGTTGTCATGCCCTCCTTCAGGGGATCTTCCCAACCTAGGGATCGAACCCAGGTCTCCTGTGGCTCCTGCATTGCAGGTGGATTCTTTACTGCTGAGCCACCAGGGAAGCCAAATCAGTTATATAGTACTGTATAATATTTTTCACACAAATAATACATAAAAAACAAACACAAGATATAAAGAAAATATTTCTAATCTTACAGAACAGTACCTTGAAGTGTACAGTAGTCCAGAACAACAGCTGGCCCTTCTTAGCACTTCTAACTACATCACTACTGTTTTTGCACTTGCTTCTGGACATCCTGGGCTTGAAATAAAGACCCTGGACTACCATACTCTATACAGTTGCTGCTGCTGCTAAGTCGCTTCAGTTGTGTCCGACTCTGTGCAACCCCATAGACGGCAACCCACCAGGCTCCACTGTCCCTGGGATTCTCCAAGCAAGAACACTGGAGTGGGTTACCATTTCCTTCTCCAGTGCATGAAAGTGAAAAGTGAAAGTGAAGTCACTCAGTCATGTCCGATGGACTGCAGCCCACCAGGCTCCTCCGTCCATGGGATTTTCCAGGCAAGAGTACTGGAGTGGGGTGCCATTGCCTTCTCCAACTCTATACTACTGTACCATAAAGTACATAAAAGCACAACCACTTGTAGAGGATGCAAGTGTGTGACAATGTGTGCCAGAACAGTGAATTTACCTATGTGATTGGACATGAGCACACACATCTTTGAAAGTTTCCAACTTCAAGGTTTGTATGTAGGAGATTTATTGCACTCAGTATTGATCATCTTTTCTTATGTATTATTTTCCCAACTCATGCACCTTAGTTTATCACATTCAGCTGGTGGTTGATCAAAATTTCCAGTAGTGAATTGGGCACATCCCTTTCCTTGTACATAATGTCAAAGCCTCTGTCTATCTAGTCTACCAGAGGCAGAAATGGAAGCCTAAATTCAAAACAAACTTGGAAGGAAGAGCCATCAAAATGTACTTGAAAGTTTATTAAATGAATAAACAGAATAAAACTGCAAGGCTACTTCAGTCACATGGAGTCAGATCTTCTCTCAAAACAGTGAGCTACAAAAAAAAGAAAATATGAAAAGCAGCATCTTTGTTTTAAGTTTTTTGAGGGGATAGCAATGAAAGGAAGGTGGTTTTCTGAGAAGACACAAGCAACAAATGTTTCTGAACAGAAGCTTAAACCCTAAAAGTTTAACAATCTGATAATCATTTGGAATAACTGGATTATAAGCATACACCCTTGGAATTGCCTAGACAAAGGGAATAGCCTCTTTCTTGGGCATATGTTTGCCATTTTGTGCAATATAGCTATTTTCTAGCATGTCTCACAAGCCCAAATTGTTATGTAAACCGCAACACCTTAACATGAAATTATTTACTTTTAATAATAGAAAACTCTTGAGAGTCCCTTGGACAGCAAGGAGATCCAAACAGTCAATCCTAAAGAAAATCAATCCAGAATATTCATTGGAAGAAGTGATGCTGAAGCTGAAGCTCCAATACTTTGGCCACCTGATGCAAAGAGCCAACTCATTGGAAAAACCCTGAGGCTGGGATAAATTGAGGGCAGGAGGAGAAGAGAATGACAAAGGATGAGACAGTTGGATGGCATCGCCAACACAATGGACATGAGTTTAAGCAAGCTCCAGGAGATGTTGAAGGACAGGGAGGCCTGGAGTGTTACAGTCCAGTCCATGGGGTCGCAAGACTTGGACATGAGTTAGCGACTGAACAGCAATAATAGAAAAGTTATTTTTGACTGCAATGAAACTGTAAATCTGGCCTGTTTTGCTTCACTTCAATTGTTTGGACGGCCATCTGGCAAGATTATTTAACACAGTGCAGACTTTTCCCCAGTACAAGTCAAATATCTTCTATTTAAAAGTTGACGTTGTGCCGAAGGCTGAGCTGTAATTCTTTTTCATTTTCTTCTCCTTACTTTTTATAGCCAAATGAGCAAAGTATTTGATTTAGAACTTCTTCTACTTCTTTCTTCACCATACCATGATAAAGTAATAAAAATGCTTCCAAATGTCACGTTCGAAAATCGGTGTCATAACTTTAGAGAAACCAGAACCAACTGCAGATATTTCTGCCTTCTGGCAGAGAGGGATCATTCATCTCTAGCTAGAGGGATCTTTAGTTTTGAGGAAAACACCTCGGGGAACATTGATAGTTCTTTTTAGTAGAAAGAAAAGAGACCCTTTGGGCAAGACTGAGTAACCAATTTTTCTACATAATGTGCATGCTAAGTTGCTTCATTTGTGTCTGACTCTTTGTGACCTTATGGAGTGTAGCCCACCAGGCTCCTCTGTCCATGGAATCTCCCAGACAAGAATACTGGAGTGGGTTGCTTTGCCCTCCTCCAGGGGATCTTCCCGACCCAGGGATCAAACCCGAGTTTCTTATGTCTCCTGCATTGGTAGACAGGTCCTTTACCACCAGCACCACCTGGGAAGCCCACGTAATAAACAAATGTTATCTGCACAGTTGAATTTGTGTGTGTGTGTGTGTGTGTGTGTGTGTGTGTGTGTGTGTGTGTGTGAGGAGGAAAGAATAAAGGATCCAGGACTAGAAATGGAAGTGGGGAGATTAGAGGAAAAAACAGTGCTGTCCGATAGGACTTTCCGAGATAATGAAAATGCTCTACATCCATGCCAGCTAACATGATAGCCACTAGCCACGTTAGCCTGTGAATTCTTGAGAGGTGGTGATGTTACCAGGGAACTGAATATTTTTATTTAGTTCGGTTCAGTTCAGTCACTCAGTTGTGTCTGACTTTTTGTGACCCCATGAATCGCAGCACGCCAGGCCTCCCTGTCCATCACCAACTCCCAGAGTTCACTCAAACTCATGTCCATCAAGTCGGTGATGCCATCCAGCCATCTCATCCTCAGTCGTCCCCTTCTCCTCCTGCCCCCAATCCCTCCCAGCATCAGAGTCTTTTCCAGTGAGTCAGCTCTTCACATGAGGTGGCCAAAGTATTGGAGTTTCAGCTTCAGCATCAGTCCTTCCAATGAACACCCAGGACTGATCTCCTCTAGGATGGACTGGTTGGATCTCCTTGCAGTCCAAGGGACTCTCAAGAGTCTTCTCCAACACCACCGTTCAAAAGCATCAATTCTTCGGTGCTCAGCTTTCTTCACAGTCCAACTCTCACATCCATTCATGACCACTGGAAAAACCATAGCCTTGACTAGATGGACCTTTGTTGGCAAAGTAATGTCTCTGCTTTTCAATATGCTATCTAGATTGGTCATAACTTTCCTTTCAAGGAGTAAGCGTCTTTTAATTTGGCTGAAGTTACCATCTGCAGTGATTTTGGAGCCCCAAAAAGTAAAATCTGACACTGTTTCCACTGTTTCCCCATCTATTTCCCATGAAGTGATGGGACCAGATGCCATGATCTTCGTTTTCTGAATGTTGAGCTTTAAGCCAACTTTTTCACTCTCCTCTTTCACTTTCATCAAGAGGCTTTTTAGCTCCTCTTCACTTTCTGCCATAAGGGTGGTATCATCTGCATATCTGAGGTTATTGGTATTTCTCCCGGCAATCTTGATTCCAGCTTGTGCTTCTTCCAGCCCAGCGTTTCTCATGATGCACTCTGCATAGAAGTTAAATAAGCAGGATGACAATATACAGCCTTGATGTCCTCCTTTTCCTATTTGGAACCAGTCTGTTGTTTATTTAGTTAGTTTAAATTTAAATTTCCAAATGTGGCCAATGGTTACCCTAATGGACATTGCAGGAAAGAGGACCCTTCACATCTATCTCTCCTCCTCCCCAAACCTGAGCCATGAGCAGCAGGGTGCAGTCTGAGGAAACCAGAAGCTCCTAAAGTAGGGACAATGAGGAGCTTGCCAGAAGACCATGAGTGAGTGATAGTCGAGTTCAAGCTGTTACTTGCCCTGTGTTTCCCTCCTGTTGTCCACAAACCTTCAGGAAATGCCTCCAGTACTAAGGTGACCGTTCATCTCAGCTTGCCTTGAACTGCCACTTTGTGTCTGTATCACCCTGGTATAACTGCTAACAGTGTCTGCTTCACTCTCAAAAGCGTCCCACTCGGACTCCTTTTGGATGTTATTCTAAAAGGTCTTATAGGTCTTCATAGAACTCCTCAACTTCAGCTTCTTCAGCATTACTGGTTGGGGCATAGACTTGGATAACTGTGATATTGAATGGTTTGCCTTGGAAACGAACAGAGATCATTTTGTCGTTTTTGAGATTGCATCCAAGTACTGCATTTCTGACTCTTTTGTTGACCATGATGGCTACTCCATTCCTTCTAAGGGATTCCTGCCCACAGTAGTAGATATAATGGTCATCTGAGTTAAATTCACCCATTCCAGTCCATTTTAGTTCGCTGATTCCTAGAATGTCGACGTTCACCCTTGCCATCTCTTGTTTGACCACTTCCAATTTGCCTTGATTCATGGACCTGACATTGCATAGGTTCCTATGCAATGTTGCTCTTTACAGCATCGGATCTTGCTTCTATCACCAGTCACATCCACAACTGGGTATTGTTTTTGCTTTGGCTCCATCCCTTCATTCCCTCTGGGGTTATTTCTCCACTGATCTCCAGTAGCATATTGGGCACCTACCAACCCGGGGAGTTCCCCTTCAGTATCCTATCATTCTGCCTTTTCATACTGTTCATGGGGTTCTCAAGGCAAGAATATTGAAGTGGTTTGCCATTCCCTTCTCCAGTGGACCACATTCTGTCAGACCTCTCCACCATGACCCTCCAGTCTTGGGTGACCCCACACGGCATGGTTTAGTTTCATTGAGTTAGACAAGGCTGTGGTCCATGTGATCAGATTGGCTAGTTTTCTGTGATTATGGCTTCAGTGTGTCTGCCCTCTGATGTCCTCGCACAACACCTACCATCTTACTTGGGTTATAGGGAACTGGAATGCAAAAGTAGGAGGTCAAGAAACATCTGTAGAAACAGGCAAATTTAGCCTTGGAGTACGGAATGAAGCAGAGCAAAAGCTAATAGAGTTTTGCCAAGAGAATGCACTGGTCATAGCAAACACTCTCTTCCAACAACACAAGAGAAGACTCTACACATGGACATCACCAGATGGTCAACACCAAAATCAGATTGATTATATTCTTTGCAGCCAAAGATGGAGAAGCTCTATACAGTCAANGAATTTGTCCATTTTTTCTAGATTGTCCATTTTACTACCACATATTTATTCTTTGATTTCTTCAGTGATATATTGGTTGTTTAATAGGATATTGTCCAGCCTCCACATGTTTGTGTTTTTTGCAGCTTTTTATTGTAGTTTATTTCCAATCTCATGGCATTGTGATCACAAAAGATGTTTGCTATAATTGCAATTTTCTTAAACTTACCAAAGCTTGATTTGTGGCCTAGCATGTGATCTATCCTACAAAATGTTTTATGTGCACTTGAAAAGAATGTGTATTCTGATGCTTTCAGCTGGAATGCTCTATAAATATCAATTAAGTCTATCTAGTTTGATGTATCATTTAAGGTCTGTGTTTCCTTATTGATTTTCTGTTTGAATGATCTATCCATTGATGTAAGTAGGGTCTTAAAGTCCCCCACTATTATTGTGTTATTGTCAATTTCTCCTTTTGTGTCTATTAATATTTGCCTTATATATTCAGCTGCTCCTATGTTAGGTGCATTTATATTTACAATTGGATCCCTTGATCAAAAAGGTAGTATCTTTTCTGTCTTTTGTAACAGTCTTTATTTTAACATGTTTTTGAGCAGGGGATTTTTGCAGAAATTAATGCCTCTGGCCAGTGATTTGTTATGTAAGCAAATATTTAAATGTCTCCAGTTAATAGCATTTGGGTAACAANTGTCTATTAATATTTGCCTTATATATTCAGCTGCTCCTATGTTAGGTGCATTTATATTTACAATTGGATCCCTTGATCAAAAAGGTAGTATCTTTTCTGTCTTTTGTAACAGTCTTTATTTTAACATGTTTTTGAGCAGGGGATTTTTGCAGAAATTAATGCCTCTGGCCAGTGATTTGTTATGTAAGCAAATATTTAAATGTCTCCAGTTAATAGCATTTGGGTAACAAAAGATGTATTAATACATCTCTAGTCAGTAAGTTGTTAAAGCACATTTTGTCTTATATAAGTATTGCTGCTTCAGCTTTTTTTCCCCTTGTGCATGAAATAGCTTTTTCTGTCCCCTCACTTTCAGTCTGTGTGTGTCTATAGATCTGAAATGAGTCTCTTATAGGCAGCAAATATATAGGTCTTTTTAAAATCCATTCAGTTAGTCTGTCTTTTGGTTGGAGTATTTGTTTACATGTAAGGTAACTATCAACTTCTGTGTTCTTATTGCCATTGTGTTAATTATTCTGGGATTTGTTTTTGTAGATCATTTTCCCCCCTTCTTTTGTTCTCTTCTGATGTGACGATGATCTTTAGTGTTATGTTTGGATTCCTTTCTTTCTTTTTCGTGTGTATAACTATTGTACATTTTTGGTTTGCAGTTACTTTGAAGTTTTAGTAAAACAGTCTAACTTTTTTCTTTTTTTAATTTAATTTTATTTTACTTTACAGTACTCTACTGGTTTTGGCATACATTGACATGAATCCGCCATGAGTGTACATGAACTCCCAAACATGAANATTTTTGGTTTGCAGTTACTTTGAAGTTTTAGTAAAACAGTCTAACTTTTTTCTTTTTTTAATTTAATTTTATTTTACTTTACAGTACTCTACTGGTTTTGGCATACATTGACATGAATCCGCCATGAGTGTACATGAACTCCCAAACATGAACCCCCCTCCCTCCTCCCACCTCCCATCATCCCTCCGGATCATCCCCATACACCAGCCCCAAGCATCCTGCATCCTGCATCGAACACAGACTGGCAATTCATTTCCTACATGATAGTTAAAGCAGTCTAACTTTTTGGTTAGCCAGAAAGTTCATTTCGGTTTTTCCTTAACAGCTTATGCAAAACTTGAATGAACTTTATGGCCAACCCAGTATATACAAGATTATTTTAAATTGCTGGTCTCTGAATTTCAAATGCATTTTAAATACCCTGCATTTGTACTCTCCTCTCCTCATAGTTACTGGTTTTGATATACTTCACATATAACTGTTTTTTATATCCCTTAAGTTCTTATTTTGTATACAGATGATTTTGCTACTTTTATGTTTGAACCTCCTTGCTGGTTTGTGTGTGTGTGTTTTCCTACATTTACTATTTGTTTGTCTTTACTGGTGAGCTTTTCCATTTCTTAACTTTTTTTTTCTAGTTGTGGCCTTTTATTTTCAGCCTAGAGAAGTTCCTTTTATTTATTTATTTTTTAATTTTATTTTATTATTATTTTTTTTACTTTACAATATTGTATTGGTTTCGCCATATCAACATGAATCTGTCATGGGTGTACACATGTTCCCAATCCTGAACCCCCCTCCCACCTTCCTCCCCATACCATCCTTCTTGGTCATCCCATGCACCAGCCCCAAGCATCCTGTATCCTGCATCAAACCTAGACTGATGATTCATTCCTTTCAGTATTTCTTGTAAAGCTGGCTTGGTAGTGCTGAATTCTTTTAGATTTTGCTTGTTCGTAAAGCTTTTGATTTTTTCATCAAAACTGTATAAGAGTCTTACTAGGTTAAATAGTCTTGGTTGTAGCTTTTTGCTTTTTCATCACTTTTATATATTGTGCTACTCCCTTATGGCTTGCGGAATTTCTTCTGAAAAATCAGCTGATAGCCTTATGGGAATTCCATTGTATGTTATTTGTTGCTTTTTCCTTGCTGATATTACTATTCTCTCTTTATCCTTAATTTTTGTCATATTGATTACAATTATCTTGGTGTATTTCTCTTTGGGTTGATCCTGTCTGGAACTCTGAACTTCCTGGGCTTGTGTTACTATTTAATTTACCAAGTTAGGGAGGTTTTCAGCAATTTTTCTCTTCAAATATTTTCTCAGGTCTTTATCTCTCTTCTCTTTCTGGGACCCCTAAATGTGAATATTAGTGTGCTTGTTGTTGT
The DNA here is from genome assembly GCA_006410675.1 of Oreotragus oreotragus. Taxonomy (NCBI): domain Eukaryota; kingdom Metazoa; phylum Chordata; class Mammalia; order Artiodactyla; family Bovidae; genus Oreotragus; species Oreotragus oreotragus. Next base: position 556,466 of record SJYX01022197.1, read on the forward strand.
CCCAGAAGTCTCTTAAATTATCCTCGGTTTTTTTGTTTTTGTTTTTGTTTTTTTCAGTTTAGCAGCATGAGATAGCTCTTGAAATATTCCTGTATAACATCTCTATATTCTTATGGCCATTTTGTTAATGCTATTCAGAAGCAGAAGATATTGACAAGAGGTGACAAGAATACACAGAAGAACTATACAAAAAAGATCTTCAGTAATCACAACGGTGTGATCACTCACCTAGAGCCAGACATCCTGCAATGTGAAGTCAAGTGGGCCTTAGGAAGCATCACTACGAACAAAGCTAGTGGAGGTGATGGAATTCCAGTTGAGCTATTTCAAATCCTGAAAGATGATGCTGTGAAAGTGCTGCACTCAATATGCCAGCAAATTTGGAAAACTCAGCAGTGGCCACAGGATTGGAAAAGGTCAGTTTTCATTCCAATCCCAAAGAAAGGCAATGCCAAAGAATGCTCAAACTACTGCACAATTGTACTCATCTCACCCACTAGTAATGTAATGCTCGAATTCTCCAAGCCAGGCTTCAACAATACGTGAACCATGAACTTCCAGATGTTCAATCTGGATTTAGAAAAGGCAGAGGAACCAGAGATCAAATTGCCAACATCTGTTGATCATTGAAAAAGCAAGAGCATTCCAGAAAAACATCTACTTCTGCTTTGTTTATTATGCCAAAGCCTTTGACTTGTGGATCACAACAAACTGTGGAAAATTCTGAGAGAGATGGGAATACCAGACCATCTGATCTGCCTCTTGAAAAATTTGTATGCAGGTCAGGAAGCAACAGTTAGAACTGGATATGGAACAATAGACTGGTTCCAAATTCCAAAGAAAGGCAATGCCAAAGAATGCTCAAACTACCACACAATTGCACTCATCTCACATGCTAGTAAAGTAATGCTCAAAATTCTCCAAGCCAGGCTTCAGCAATACGTGAACCAATAACTTCCAGATGTTCAAGCTTGTTTTTGAAAAGGCAGAGGAACCAGAGAGCAAATTGCCAACATCTGCTGGATCATCGAAAAAGCAAGAGAGCTCCAGAAAAACATCTATTTCTGCTTTATTGACTGTGCCAAAGCCTTTGACTGTGTGGATCACAATAAAGTGTGGAAAATTCTGAAAGAGATGGGAATACCAGAGCACCTAACCTGCCTCTTGAGAAATCTGTATGCAGGTCAGGAAGCAACAGTTAGAACTGGACATGGAACAACAGACTGGTTCCAAATAGGAAAAGGAGTATGACAAGGCTGTATATTGTCACCTTGCTTATTTAACTTCTATGCAGAGTGCATTACGAGAAACGCTGGGCTGGAAGAGGCACAAGCTGGAATCAAGGTTGCCGGGAGAAATATCAATAACCTCAGATATGCAGATGACACCACCCTTATGGCAGAAAGTGAAGAGGAGCTAAAAAGCCTCTTGATAAAAGTGAAAGAGGAGAGTGAAAAGTTGGCTTAAAGCTCAACATTCAGAAAATGAAGATCATGGCATCTTGTCCCATTACTTCATGGGAAATAGAGGGGGAAACCATGGAAACAGTGTCAGACTTTATTTTTTTGGGATCCAAAGTCACTGCAGATGGTGACTGCAGCCATGAAATTAAAAGGTGCTTACTTCTTGGAAGAAAAGTTATGATCAACCTAGATAGCATATTGAAAAGTAGAGATATTACTTTGCCAACAAAGGTCCATTTGGTCAAGGCTATGGTTTTTCCAGTGGTCATGTATGGATGTGAGAGTTGGACTCTGAAGAAAGCTGAGCACTGAAGAATTGATGCTTTTGAACTGTGGTGCTGGAAAAGACTGTTGAGAGTCCCTTGAACTGCAAGGAGATCCAACCAGTCCATCCTAAAGGAGATCAGTCCTGGTATCATTGGAAGGACTGATGCTGAAACTGGAACTCCAATACTCTGGCCACCTCATGCGAAGAGTTGACTCATTGGAAAAGACTCTGATGCTGGGAAGGATTGGGAGCAGGAGGAGAAGGGGACGACTGAGGATGAGATGGCTGGATGGCATCACCGACTTGATGGACATGAGTTTGAGTGAACTCCGGGAGTTGGTGATGGACAGGGAGGCCTGGTGTGCTGTGATTCAAGGGGTTGCAAAGAGTCGGACACGACTGGGCAACTGAACTGAACTGAACTGGACTCCTTACCTAAGCACACAGCCTTGTATTCACGGTGTCATAGTGATCTGGGGACAGGAATGTACTTTGACTTTCTGTCAGCTCTCCCCAGAAGTCTTTACAAGAGCTGGGGGAGGGAAAGGGAGATCCAGGAGGTGAGAAGCCAAACAATATGATGGGGCCTTCACAAGGGCCTGGCTGGTACAGGAGTGAGAACAAACTGCCTTTCCCAAGTAAACTAGAGGAGGATGGAAGAGGGGAGAAAAGAGAGTAAGGAGAGCATGTCAAGGAAACAAGGAAAGAGAATAAGGTCTCTCCAGCATTTTCAAGCATTACCAATAAAAATTAGACAGATTAAAGTCTTTCCAGGTCCCTGTGCTTGAAAAAATTTAGTGTTAGTATGTAGAGCACTCTACAGCACTGAAGTCCATAACAACACTTGAAAAATTCTTCAAGGCATAATTAAAGTTTAAAATAAAATTATCTGAGATTTCCACCAGTATAAAGTAAAATAAGTCAGCATGTGGAAGGTAAGGTAAAACCAAAAAGTCCTATAGCCTGAGCCTTATCTAAAGGATATGCATGCACGTGTGCTGAGTTGCTTCAGTCGTATCCCTATTTGTGACCCTATGGAGTATAGCCTGCCGAGCTTCTCTGTCCATGGGATTCTCCAGGCAAGAATACTGGGGTAGGTTGCCAGGTCCTCCTCTAGGGGATCTTCCTGACCCAGGGGTCAAACCCGTGTTTCTTCCATCTCCTGCATTGGCAGGAGGGTTCTTTACCGCCTGCGCCACGTGAGAAGCCCTATCTAAAACATAGTAGGCATAAATTTCTAACTTTGAATTCAACATTTCCTTTGTTCATGTGTGTTTTTGCCTTATGTGTGTGGTGCGTGTGTGTTGGTGAGAAGACAAGATCTGCTCTTCTAGAAAAGTTCTTTCTTCTCCTTTTTTAGATTCCACACATAAGTGAAATCACACAGTATTTATCTTTGTCTGCCTTATCTCATGTTAGTGTAATGCCCATCAGCTTCATCCATGTTGTTCCAAATGGCAGAATTTCCTTCTTTCCTGTGGCTAAATAATATCCCCCTGTATATACCTACCACGCCTTTGCCCATTTGTCCATCCAGGGGGCAATAATGCTTCTAAGTCGCTTCATTCGTGTCCGACTCCGTGCGACGCCATGGACTGCAGCCCACCAGGCTCCTCCAGCCATAGTGTTTTCCAGGCAAGAGGACTGGGGTGGGGTGCCATTGCCTTCTCCATGGGGCTTCCCTGGTGGCTCAGAGGTTAAAGCATCTGCCTGCAATGTGGGAGACCTGGGTTTGATCCCTGAGTTGGGAAGATTCCCTGGAGAAGGAAATGGCACCCCACTCCAGTATTCTTGCCTGGAGAATCCCATGGACAGAGGAGCCTGGTGGGCTGCTGTCTATGGGGTCGCACAGAGTCGGACATGACTGAGCGACTTCACTTTCTTTCTCTCTTTCTTTCTTTCTCTCTCTCTTTCTTTCTTTCTTTCTTTCTTTCTCCATGGGGCAATAATATTCCCCTGTATATACCTACCTCGATAAAGGACAGAAATGGTATGGACCTAACAGAAGCAGAAGATATTAAGAAGAGGTGGCAAGAATACACGAAAGAACTGTACAAAAAAGATCTTCACGACCCAGATAATCATGAGGATGTGATCACTAATCTAGAGCCAGACATCTTGGAATGTGAAGTCAAGTGGGCCTTAGAAAGCATCACTAAGAACAAAGCTAGTGGAGGTGATGGAATTCCAGTTGAGCTGTTTCAAATCCTGAAAGATGATGCTGTGAAAGTGCTGCACTCAATATGCCAGCAAATTTGGAAAACTCAGCAGTGGCCGCAGGATTGGAAAAGGTCCGTTTTCATTCCAATCCCAAAGAAAGGCAATGCCAAAGAATGCTCAGACTACCACACAATTGCACTCATCTCACATGCTAGTAAAGTAATGCTCAAAATTCTCCAAGTCAGGCTTCAGCAATATGTGAACCGTGAACTCCCTGATGTTCAAGCTGGTTTTAGAACAGGCAGAGGAACCAGAGATCAAATTGCCAACATCCGCTGGATCATGGAAAAAGCAAGAGAGTTCCAGAAAAACATCTATTTCTGCTTTATTGACTATGCCAAAGCCTTTGACTGTGTGGATCACAATNAACAGGGAGGCCTGGCGTGCTGCGATTCATGGGGTCGCAAAGAGATGGACACGACTGAGCGACTGAACTGAACTGAACTAAACTGAACTGTATATACCTGCCACGCCTTTATCCATTCGTCCATCCATGGGGCCTTAGATTGTGCACGTATCTTGGCTGTCATGAAGAAAGCTGCGATGAACTTGGGATTGCAGATGTCGCTCCAAAATATTGATCTTATTTACTTCAGATACATTTTCAGATGTGGGACTGCTGAATCATATGGTAGTCATAGTTTTCATTTTTTGAGATGTGAGGTGACATCTCATCATGGCTTTGACTTACATTCCCTGATGATCAGTGATATTTATACCTTTTCATATACCTGTTAGCCATTTGTCTATCTTCATTTGAAAAATGTTTCTTCAGGTCCTTTGCCCAGTTTAAAATTGGATTGTTCGGTTTTTTGCCTCATGTATATTTTTAAAGACTTACGCACAATTTTAAGTGATTTCCCACTTAGCAATTTTGTAAATGAGAACTAGACTTTTTATGACATCAGTCCTAAATCCACGGTACATGTGAAACAGTCAAAGAATAGTTGGCTTTGCTTTCCTTTTAGACATACACAAGATGTAGTTTTGTCCTTCTTATGACCCAAGCAGATAAATGCCTAAAATATATGTCACCTAAGTATTACGGAAGTGATAGCAGCAGGAAGCAGAATCGTGGAGTAATTAAGAAGGTGGGGGTGGGAGGTGGGATGGGGGTTCAGGAGTGGGAATTCATGTACACCCGTGTCAGATTCATGTCAATGTATGGCAAAACCAACACAGTATTGTAAAGCAAAATAAAGTAAAAAAAAAAAGAAAAGGTGGGATCTACCATAAAAAAGAATGAAATTATGCCATTTGCAGAAACATGGATGGACCTAGAGATTATCACGCTAAGTGAAATAAATTAAACAGAGAAAGAGAAATATATATCACTTTATGTGAAATCTAAAAAATGATACAAATGAACTTATTTACAAAACAGAAACAGACTGACAGGCACAGAGAACTAATTTCTGGTTACTACAGAGGGGAGGGGAGACATGAATTAGGAGGATGGGATTAGCAGTTACATACTGCTGCTGTTGCTGCTGTCGCTTCAGTCATGTCTGACTCTGTGCGACCCCATAGACGGCAGCCCACCAGGCTCCCCCGTCCCTGG
>SJYX01022198.1:6317-22606 GCA_006410675.1 Oreotragus oreotragus
CGGGCCACAAGGAGGCATTGATTCAAGGAAGGGGTGGGGGGAGTCCTGACAAAGGGTCCCAATGATGAGACACGAGAAAGGGGGCGCTCTCCGGGCTTATAGAATGCCTTGCAGATGGGAGCAGAGGAGCTCTCAATGGGGTACTGTCCTGTCGCCTGGAGAGGGAGTGACGGGGCTAAGTGTGGGCCCTTTGAAAGAGGCGTTTTGAAATGACGCTCTGGTCAGATGGAACCACGCAATCGGAGACGTGTGGCGGGCCCCTGTGGCTCGCAGCACTCCCCGTGACTCAGAGCCCATACTCAGCCGATGCTCTGGCTCCGGAGGTGGGAGCCGCGCAGCTCATTGTCATTCCGGCTCCGTTTCCTGAAGGCTGGGCCCGCTGCTGTTCTCCAGGCTGTAATAGGATTGGTCCACGCGAAGCAGAGACCGCCGAGGCCTGGAGCTGTGTGGCTGGAAGGGATTGAAAACTAATACTGTAGCTTGGGAGACAGAAGCGGAGTTTGTTGTTGTTGTTTAATGAAAAATAAGAAAAAATACTAATTTTGGTCTGTTCACTCATTCAGCGTTCGTCCGCTCATTCATTCAGCAAATATTTCTGGGCTCCATGCTCAGAGATGGAGGGCTCCCCTCTCTCATGCCTTAGAGCCTGGACGGGAAACTGATCAAAAGACTAGGGGCTGCAATACAGCCTTCAGAACGTCCTGAGGGAGGTTTCGTTGCCAAAGCCAGGATCACTCCCTGGACTTAAAGGCAGAGCCCTTTCAAGGAGCGCTCTAATTATGCCTCCATTTTCTCTCAGCTGATAGCACAGCAGCATTCTGGGAAGCCAAGTTTCCACAGTATCCATTTCCAAATGTCCCAGTCACCAAATGGTTTTCCTCCACCCCAGAGAGATAGGGAAATCCTGAAAGCTTCTCAGTAGCTTCAAAGGAAGAGCTTATTCTCTGGGATGAGAATACTTATTATTACCTTTTTAATAACTGGTCTATGCCCGGCTCTGTGCTAAATGCTTTAAAGACATCATCTCATTCAGTCCTCTCCCTCACCGCCTAAGATAGGCTTTATTATTCTCCTTTTGCATATGGACACTGCGTCTCAGAGACATGAAGTGACTTGTTCCTGTTTATGGAGTGGAGCCTCGAACTAAGTTTGGCCTGGGCCAGCGCACCTGCCATTCAGGACTAGGCTGCTCTGCTTGCCTCCTGGTTCTTGGGCTTGGCATTTGGGGCTGGGCAGAGGAAATGAGAGAACAGGGGCATCGCTACTGTGTCCTACCAGAGATGCAGTACAATGCAGAAGAGCTTCTGTCTCCAGTTTCCTAAAATGGGGCTCCCTGGCAGTCCAGTGGATAAGACTCCAGGCTCTCAGTGCAAGGGGCATGGGTTCGATCCCTGGTTGGGAACTAAGATCATGCATGCCACACAGCCTGGCCTAAAATAAACAACTGGGGATCAGGAAGCACTGCCACCATTGGCATCCTCACCACCAGCAATACCGCGGCACTCGACAGCCTTGAGAAATGCTGCCTTGACTTTGAAAAGAAAAAAAAAGCCCTGGCTGTGAGCCAGAAGGTTCGTCTACCCACTCGCTGTATTATTTGCCTCCAAGCTTCTCTCGCCACGTCTAGAAAATGGAGCTGAGAGTCCCTTGGCAGGAATAACAAGAGCCTAACTTTTATGGAGCCCCTAATACCTACCGAGTTAGGGACTAAGATTTCACATAAAAATTCATGCCATCCTTACCACAGCCCAGCGTGGGAGGAGTGATTAGGGAGGTGAGGGAAACCGCCAGCATTCCCCGGGCTCAGGAGTGGAGGAGCCAGGACTCAAAGCGATCTCAGACTGACCTCAAGTCGCAAGCTATTTTGGGGGTGCTGTTGTGAAGCTCGAGTGAGAAATGGGAGGGTAAAAAGTGCTAGACACATGTAAGGAATTATTCTTAGTGTGGAATACAGCCAAGAGAGGACTTGCACAGAAACGAGGGAAGATGAGAGGCCGCTAAGCTGACTGTCTCACATCTTTTTTTTTTTTTTTTAACTTATTTTTCTGTTGCTTCTTATCTGATTGAGTATCTGTCTTCGTTGGAATGTTCCAGAGGCTGGAATCTGGGACAGGCTCGGGTTTGTTTATAAAAGTGTTGAGGGGCTGTGGAGAGGGGGACCTAGACATTCATACTGTGATGGAAATTTCACTGAACTGAAATTTTGGAGAAAAATGGGGGAGAATAGCATCTTCCTTATATGTTTTGAAACTGCAATATTAGGATCACATGAGGTCATCAATACGGAAGCACTGCCATGATCTCCGGAGTAATATAAGAGAGAATTCGTTTTTGCTGAAGTTTTCAGATGTTATGGGAAGAATCTGTAAAGAGGGCTGAAACATCAGGTGTAGGTTAAGAGAAATAACCCCTCAATTCGTCTTTACTGCTGACTTTCTACAATCTGTTGTCATTCAGCAGGGTTTTTGAGTTTATACACTTTAAGTTTCTGAATCAAATGCCTTTGAGATGAATGAAGAATAGATTTAGAAAGCTGGGAGGACCTCAAAGAACACTTTTACTCCATCCCTTTCCTTTTTACACATGAGAACACTGAACATTAGAAGGGGTAGTACAAGGTCATGTAGCTGGTCTGCGACATTACCCAGAGCTCACTGTCGTTCCCAGCAATGGCGTCCAGTGCCCTTCCTGTGATAACTGCCCTCCCCACTTTGCATGAGCAGCTGGAGAACCCACCCATGATGGTTAACATTCTCCATCTCCCCTCTGTCCCCCAGGACAATTCAGCAGTGGCTTGCAAGGGTCCAGTCGCTTCTCTACTGCAATGAGAACGGGTTCTGGGGCACCTTCCTAGAGAGCCAGAGGAGCTGCGTGTGCCACGGCAGCACCACGCTGTGCCAGCGCCCCATCCCCTGCATCATCGGCGGGAACAACAGCTGTGCCATGTGCAGCCTGGCCAACATCTCGCTCTGCGGCTCCTGCAACAAGGGCTACAAGCTGTACCGAGGCCGCTGCGAACCGCAGAACGTGGACTCGGAGCGCAGCGAGCAGTTCATCAGCTTTGAGACCGACCTGGACTTCCAGGACCTAGAGCTCAAGTACCTGCTGCAGAAGATGGACTCGCGCCTTTACGTCCACACCACCTTCATCAGCAACGAGATCCGCCTCGACACCTTCTTCGACCCCCGGTGGCGCAAGCGCCTGTCTCTCACTCTCAAGAGCAACAAGAACCGCATGGACTTCATCCACATGGTGATCGGCATGTCCATGCGCATCTGCCAGATGCGCAACAGCAGCCTGGACCCCATGTTCTTCGTCTACGTCAACCCCTTCAGCGGGAGCCACTCGGAGGGCTGGAACATGCCCTTTGGCGAGTTCGGCTACCCGCGCTGGGAGAAGATCCGCCTCCAGAACAGCCAGTGTTACAACTGGACTCTGCTGCTGGGCAACCGGTGGAAAACGTTTTTCGAGACGGTCCATATCTACCTACGCAGTCGGACTCGGCTCCCTACCCTCCTGCGCAATGAGACAGGCCAGGGCCCCGTGGACCTGTCCGACCCCTCCAAGAGGCAGTTCTACATCAAGATCTCGGATGTGCAGGTGTTCGGGTACAGCCTGAGGTTCAACGCCGACCTCCTGCGCAGCGCCGTGCAGCAGGTCAACCAGTCTTACACGCAGGGCGGCCTGTTGTACTCCTCTTCGTCTGTCATGCTCCTCCTGTTGGACATTCGGGACCGAATCAACCGCCTGGCCCCGCCCGTGGCCCCGGGGAAACCCCAGCTGGACCTGTTCTCCTGTATGCTGAAACACCGCCTGAAACTGACCAACAGCGAGATCATCAGGGTGAACCACGCCCTGGACCTCTACAACACGGAGATCCTCAAACAGTCGGATCAGATGACAGCCAAGCTCTGTTAACCCGGACTCCTGGCCGCGGGCGTTCCCTTTTGTTGTACAACCAGAACAGAACCAAGCAAAGCAAAACAAACACACATTTGTAAAGTGTAATTACTATTCAAAGGAAAGGAGGAAAAGTCTTCATTTGTTGGAAACGAAAAAACGATCTAGCAACTGTATAAAACCGTGGGGCATGTTTGTTATTTCTATACTCTGTCGTGAAGAAGGGTCTCAGTCTTGGGAGGAGCTCGGAGGGAGGTGCTGCTTAGGCCTCAGGTGCTGTATTGAGTGGGGGAGGGGGGATGGGAGAGAGCATATGCAACGAATTGTAAAGATCTCTGCTGTGCAGGTGCTAAGATTAAACACGAAAGAGAAAGCTATATGTAATGTACAACCGACACTGCCATTTTTCCTTGTGGGAGGAAATGGACATAGATAAAGAAGATATTTCTTCGGTTATGACCTCTTCCCTCTTTATGCTTAATTCCTTGTGGTTCTTTTGACGCGTCTGCACGTGAAGGTGGAGATTCAGTGACAGCACTGTCTCACCCAGATAGCTTCCCTCACACTGAATAAATTGAAACTCACTGAAGCTGGACAATAGGGGACCCTGGGACACTGGACACCGGGACACGGGGGGAGAGGCATTCACATAATCACAGGGTGTGAAAACCATCAAGAAGCCTTTGAGATCAGCCTGATCTCCTTGATTGCGTCTGGGAACTAGCCTCAGAGAGAAATGGCAAGCCCATGGCTACATGTGGTTACTGGCCAAACAGTGAGGTGAACCTGCCTCCTGACCCCATTGGCCGCGCTCCTTCTAACATCATGCTGGCCACGGTGGTGTTTACTCCTCCAGCTGAGCTGCCAAGGGATGGAGCAGCTTTCAGTCTCAGGTTGTTTTGATAGCCCTTTTTTTTTTCTTTTAACGAAGAAACTTATTTCAACTACGGTCTCAAAAAAAAAAAAAGGGTGTCAGATACCTTAGAAGAGCTCTGAGTATTTTACTTTGATTTAAAGTCAATAGCTGAAATAAAATAGGGTGGGTTTTAAAATTGCATTGGTCTGCCAGGCCAACTTCCCCAAGTAGGTATCTAAAACATGATCCTTTAACTCAGAATACACACACACACACACAGACACACAAAGACACAATGCACTAACATTGCCACTTCTTGGGCATCTCTGAAAACTGAGAAGCCTTGTCTGGGACTTGGGGTTTAAATAGAAAGGAGAGCTGTAAGGAAGAGAACTCATTTCAAAGCACATCTGTAGAGGATTGGGGCAGAAAGCATGTCTTAGCCTTCAGGAACTCTGCATTTATCTTCTTGCTACAGTAGTACTTGCTAGAGATGCTCCGAGCATCTGAGTCTTCATTCCCAAATTGGCAGAGAAATAGGACCACACACGTCAGGGCTGGGAGAGAAAATAGGACTCCTCTGGTCTCAGTGTCTGCCCAGTGCAAATCTTGTCTTTGGGACATCACCCCTGTTTGCTAACTGGCCCATTCCTGGGACAGGAAATGCATGTAGTTCTGTCTTCCACATTCCTTGGAGTCCTCTTTTACTGAAGGGGATCAGTAGTGCTCATGCCAGCTTATGTTATTAAACAGATCTAATTATTAGATGGTTCTTCTACACATTTACTAGCATCTGTGTACCTTCCACTCACTGGTTCCAGTTCTAGAATGTACATTTCTCATGTCAGTGCTTTCATAGATAAAATACAAAAACTATCTCAGGGCTCATCAGAGTCTGTAACACTTTGACTCAAAGAAAACACTTACCCCCACCCCAGCCTATATAGTTTAAGATGAAAGGAGGAGGCTTCAGTGCATACAACACATAAGACCTATCTAGTTTAAGTATGTGTGTGGAGGGGGGCAGTTATATCCTTTTTTTCCCATAGTGAAACTCCAGATTACATGTTCCAGTTTTTAGTATGAATTAGCATGTATTTTGATGCCAGTTTAACAAAGTGTGCTTCACACCATCATAGTTGTTTGGCCCTCAGATTTTAAGCAGATTCGATATTCATTTAGGATGGAAATTATTCATGCAAAAGTCACATAGCAGCTATTCATCAAGCAAAAGATTTTATAGCAGTTCAGTAAATCATCAAACATCTCAGCAGCCCACACCCTCTGCACACGGAGCCGTAACCACTGGGCCACAGGGAAGTCCCTCTTCAACACTTGGGAGATGAATGGGGCATGCCAGAAAAATGAGATCTGTAAGGAAATGGGTTATGCTTTTTGTGCCCCTCATACATTAATGAGAAAGACATATGAACCAATAAAAAATAAATAATTACAGTACACCATGATGAGTGCTGTTGTGGGGTCAGACACGCAGAGAAGAGCCCTGATGAAGTTATGAACTCGGTTCATGCAGTTGGTACAGCCTTCAGATGGACATGCTCATCCTGAGTGTTGAAAATGAGAAGGACTTGGGCAAATAACAAGAAGGCTCTTCCCCAGACTTCACCAACCGTGTGTGTGTGTGTGTGTGTGTGTGTGTGTGTGTGTGTGTGTGTAGGAAAGTTTTCTTCTCTTTACCTTGACAGTATGACTGAATAATTACATCATATCATATTACAAAAAGAATAAACAATGTCTACTGATTGGAAAGGGCAGGGAAATCAGATAAATTTTCAAGGACAGAGAGATTCAGACATCAAAATATTTGTTCAAAGGTGAAAGGAAAATATTTTTATCAAAGGATACAAAGTTCTGGGGATTTCCAGGCACCTTCTGCTTGGGTCCAACTCTTTGAGCTAACAAGGTCCCTCCAGCTATTGGGGAAGACAAGCCTGAAGTCTTCAAATGAGATTTTAATTCAATTAGCATCTTACCAGTTTGATGCAACAACCAAGGACCTATAGTGTCTGATTTATATGCTGATGCTAAGGCCAAAGAGTGAATAGAATGCCCCGTTGGATAAGCCTGACAGCAAAGCGTGGCATTGCCATGGAAACCACAGAAGGCCATTAATTAGCTATCAGATAAAATCATTGGAAAATTCTGGACCCTGGCATATCTGCCCCCTTCAAAGAGGAGGGCAACAAGAGGTCACACTAACAGCAAGGCTCCCTTCATTGATTGAAATCATAATTGCACAGAGACTACATGTCATAAGTGGAAGAAAGATTAGGAAGTGGAACAAGTTGACAGGATAGAAGGAAAGAGGCTAGGGAATTATCCATCGCCACAAATATATTTTTAAATGTAGCATAACTCGTTGGGTTGTCTATGTTGATAAAATCATCTCAATGACAAACTCTTTCTCCTATTCCCCATTCTTTTTGGAAAGAGGTGAGAAGAGTAACATGGATCCACTAGATGGTGATAAATGATTGAGGGAAGCTGTCATAGAGTCAAAGCGTGAGAAATGATGAACCCCTAAAATAACAGACGAAGACTGTAGAACTTTCAAGTTAATAGGGAGACATTTTTTTTAATTAAAAAGAAGGCAGACAGGAGAAAGAAAAGATTCATTAAAATATTAATAGCTAGATACATAAACATGATAACCAAACATACTACACAAATAACCACAATAAATGTACGTGGACAAAACTGGTCAGTAAAAAGAGGTAGTCAGACTACAAGCTACAAATGTAAAAGTAATGGTAGAAAAGTTTGAAAAGACAAAGATGCATAAAGGTATCCTAGACAGGTATTAACTAAGAGGAAGCTGACCTAGTACCATTAGTAGCATTCAAAACTGAGTTTAAGGCAAATCCAATAGGATTAAAGATGGTCAACACAGCAGGGAAAGTGGAGAGAAATGTGGACACATGGGACTATGGACTCTTTGGGCTAAAGTGAAAGTGAAAGTGAAGTCGCTCAGTTGGGCCGACTCTTTAGTGCCCCATGGACAGTAGCTTGCACCAAGCTCCTCCGTCCATGGGATTTTCCAGGCACGCATACTGGAGTGGGTTGCCATTTCCTTCTCCAGGGAATCTTCCTGACCCAGGGATCAAACCCAGGTCTCCCGCATTGTAGGCAGACGCTTTACCATCTGAGCCACCTTGGTCATTAAAGGTCTGTAAAATTTCGTCCTTCAGAGATGAAATTATGCTCAACGTTATTCTGCNGGGTTGCCATTTCCTTCTCCAGGGAATCTTCCTGACCCAGGGATCAAACCCAGGTCTCCCGCATTGTAGGCAGACGCTTTACCATCTGAGCCACCTTGGTCATTAAAGGTCTGTAAAATTTCGTCCTTCAGAGATGAAATTATGCTCAACGTTATTCTGCAAAATTTGCACACCGATCATGATCATAACTCCCTTTTCACTGTCTCAAGGCAAAAGATTATCCAGTCCAACCTCCTAGCCAAGACAAGAAGCATCCCCATGATACTGAAAAGAATCAACCGTAATAATAGGGAACTGAACTTCATATGCAAATAGTCTCTCTCTTCTATGTCACCAAAATCGTCTCTAATGGGCATTTTTCCAGTTGAAGATCAATGCAAATCTTTGGTTGGTTATAAGTTCAGACTGAGCAGAGCGTCCTCTGCCTGAGAACAGGGTAATACCAGGGGCTCCAGCTGCACCAAGCCAAGACCCGAGATGGAAGATGTTACCTGTGTGAACTCTCCTTTCTCAACGTCCCTGTCTCTTTAAAACATGATCAGAGCCTGAAATGACAAGTGTAAGGTCATTCCTCACTTCAGTGTTGCATCTAATGGTAAGCATTCTGCATGAGGCAGGCAGTGCATTCTCTGACTACTTGGGTCTGGAACCCTCTTTCCTCTCAACAGCACAAAGATCAAGACGCATTCAGGGAAAGGAATGGGACAGTTTTGACCCCATAGGGAGGAAATCATCTTAAAAGTCATGGTCACTCTGAGGGGAATTACAGATCTTTTTGAGAAATGTGAAAGCTCTGGATTCTTTCCAAATAAAAATGTACCTTCACATACACTTTTGAATATTTCACAGATCCCTTAATAATCTTTCTTGAACATTCTAGAATACGACAAACCTTCAGTAAGTGCTTCCAATCTAGTCTAAACTCTGTATTTTATGAAATTAAAACCACTTTTTAGTGATGAGGAGTTGTACCCAAAGTCATCCTGAAAGCCTTGAACACTGGGCATGGGTTTAGTTCCCTTTTCCTTATCTCAAGAATAGTTTGGCCTAGGATTCCATATCAAGCCAAGGTAGTTCATACAGCTGAATCCTGCCCTCAGCGAGGGAAGTTTCTAACATACAGGTAAACACCTTAATAGAAATGACAGTTATGGTCACGTTAATAAAACCCAACATATATACCGTGGACTATATAGACCATGGAATTCCCCAGGCCAGAATACTGGAGGGGGTAGCCTTTCCCTTCTCCAGAGGATCTTCCAACCCAGGGATCAAATCCAGGTCTCCCGCATTGCAGGCGGATTCTTTACCAGTGGAGCCACCAGGGAGGCCCATACTGAATGCTAAATTTATTAAACAGATACATTGTGTGCATGCACTAAAGAAAGAGGTCTCTAAACCAGAAAGTCATGAGCAGGTATTCATTGCTAAGTATTGCATCATCAGTGGAGAGAAAGTCCAGTTCCCTGAACCTGGTACAATTGCACATGAAATTGAAAGGAGAGTGTTTGTCCTACTTGATTTAGTCTGTTCCAGCAACACCATAGATGGGGTGGCTCAAACAGCAAACATTTATTTCTTATATTTCTGGAGGCCGGGGTTTCCAAGATCAACGCCTCTGCAGATTCAATTGTCTGGTGAGGATCCATTTCCTGATTCATAAAGCACTGCCACTTATCTTCACAAGGCAATAAAGGCAAGAAAGCTGTCTGGGTCTCTTATGAGGGCACAAACCCATTAATGAGGATTCCAGCCTCATCACCTAAACCCCTGTCCCACCTCCCAATACCATCACCCTGGGGGTTAGGATTTCAACATGTTAATTTTGGAAGAACACAAACATTTAAAGTATTAAATCAGTTACAAAAAAAAAACACCAAAAAACCCTCTCCATCAAATAGCTTGGAATAGACATATGAGCTTCACAAGTCACGAATTTACTTTCTCTCACTTGAGTATCTGACCTCTGCTCCCAAACTTGTTTGGTAGGTGTTCAGCAAAACTGCACTGGCTCCACCCCAGGAATAAACAAGGAGTCTGTCCTCATTCAAGATGTTATGCTGCTGCTGCTGCTGCTAAGTCACTTCAGTCGTGTCCGACTCTGTGTGACCCCAGAGACGGCAGCCCACCATGCTCCCTCGTCTGAAACTTCTACATGGAGCTCCTTGTGCCAGGAAGAAAATGGCTTTGATACAATTTTTGAATAAAAGCTGCAGANCTGCTGCTAAGTCACTTCAGTCGTGTCCGACTCTGTGTGACCCCAGAGACGGCAGCCCACCATGCTCCCTCGTCTGAAACTTCTACATGGAGCTCCTTGTGCCAGGAAGAAAATGGCTTTGATACAATTTTTGAATAAAAGCTGCAGAGCTGCTTGATAAGGGAAAGCAGGGGTCCACAAGCTGCAGGTCTACATTTTCCTACTAATGTCACCACGGATGGCAAATGATCTGTGTCAGCCTTAACCGGGGATGGAAAATTGGTCTGATTCTGCCACAGGCTAGCACCAATGAGGAAATTGTCATGTTCTTACAAATTAGAGGGTGATTATAAACACTGCCAAAGGATCATTAATTATATGGTATTAATTGCAGGATATGTAATTATAAATTAATAATAATATCACCTAGCATTTTGTTAGTGTGCAAAAGGATGCCATGCTTAAAACCTAGACCCAGGAGCTGGGTTTTCCTGAATTATTAGACACCTCAGATTAGAACTCAGATCCCCCAATTTCCAGGTGAGTGGTTTAACTGTTACAATCAACATTATTCCTAACATGAGAAAATCACTGGCAACATAGGGCTGTAGCTAAGAGTACAGCCTGGAGACAGGAGAAAATAATTAGAGCTCATCCACTTACCTCCCTATGCTGCTTCACTGAGATATTTAACCTCTGTGTGCTTCAGTTTCTTCCTCTGTAAAAACATGGTTCTTAATAGGTTCTCTCTAACATGGTTGTTATAAGAATTATGCACGTTTCACGGCCTAGAACAGTGACTGGCATATAGGAAGCCTATAAGTTTGTTACATAAGTGACATAAATAAAAACATACTTTAGACAGATATGTATGCAAAGTAATATTCTTAATAATAGTAGCTAATATCAATGGGACTCATTTTACAGGTCAAACACTACAGTAAGAAGTTGATGCAAGTTACTCACTTAACTTCACTGCAACCTGGTGAGGTGGGTCTAATTATCACTTCGGGTTACACATGATGAAACGGAGTCTTAGAAAGATGAAAAAATTGTCATTCTTGGGCATAACATTCTTGGGCAAGCTGGGGTTGGAATGATGATGTGTCAGTCTCCAAGAAACAGGCCTCTTAACTGTGCTACAGTTTCCCCCAATAAGTGAAAATAAATGGCCTTGCAAAGTTATTTGTAAGAATAATCCAGACCTTAAAAGGCATCTGGCACCACTATTTGATTACAGAACCATTCAGTTCCTCCATGAGCCAGAGTCAAGGGCACCCAGATAGCTTTAAATGTATTGACTCCTGGAATCACAGAGCTTTAGCAGGGACCCAGGAGGAATGTGTGTCTGGGGCGGATTTTCCATCCCAAAGAGCAGGATCTGTCACAGAGCCCAGATGCATCTCATCCTCCTGCACAAACTCCTCAGGGAAGCCTTTTGGCTCCAGGTAGGCCCACCATCTTTTGGGGCAAAGTGCTATGGATTTATGCATTGCTTTTCTCTGGGAAAGAGCAGGGCTGAGGGAGTGAAATATGCAGGCCAGGGAGCAGGAGATGAAAACCATAGTCCAAACCTAAAATACAAAGAGGAGGCCTTTGATCTCCAGCTGGGTCAGTTCCTACATTTCAACATGGTCTGGATCAGTCTGATCCAAGACCCCTGAAATCTACCCATGGCCCATCCCCCCACAGGGCTGGAGGGGATCTTTGGGATTATTGGGGAGGATGGAGAATGACTTCTATAGATGGTGCGATTCTGTAACGATATCTTCCTTGTTCCTGGTTCAGCTTCCTGCTGTCTCTCCACTTTTTAAAACTATTTGTAGCCCCCCATCCTAGAAGTTCCAGAATTGTCATTCTTGGGCATAACATGCAAACCAATTTTCTGTCTCTTACATCGATCCAAAGACAGAAAAGCAGAATAAATAAACTATGTTGTGATTAAAGAATTTTAAGTGTTTATATAAAAGTCACATCTACACGTGATTTTTCAAGCAATGTGTATGGAACGGGGAATATAAATAAATGCCTTTTTCACCTTCTGACCTTGTAAGGTCTTAGGAAATGCAAGTCAGCACACATTTGCAGGACAGGAAAGAAGGCATGGGTGTTTATGCTCCTCTGCGATATCCTAGTACTTCACATGCATCTAATTCAAGCCTCGTGAATCCCTAAGGGAGAGCTGTTTTTATTTGCATTTATACAGGTGAGGAAATCAGGGCACCAAAAAGTAAGTAACTAAAGTTTAGATTCATAATTTAGTCTCTTAGCACAAAATTAGAGGAAGAAATGGCAACCGATTCCAGTACTCTTGCCTAGAGAATCCTGTGGACAGAGGAGCCTGGTGGGCTGCTGTCCATGGGGTCGCACAGAGTCGGACACAACTGAAGCGACTTAGCATGCATGCATGTGTTGGAGAAGGAAATGGTGACCCACTCCAGTATTCTTGCTTGGAGAATCCCAGAGATGGTGGGGGGGGTGGGGCCTGGAGGGCGGCCATCTATGGGGTCACACAGCATTGGACACGGCTGAAGCAACTTAACAGCAGCAGCACAAAATTAAGCAGTAAGATGGGACAGTTACAGCGTGGCCTCTGGGGACTAAAGAGCCTCAGTTCTGGGTTCCTTCTACAAACTCTGGGACCTCTGAAAGTTACTCAGCCTCTCCGGCGTTTCTTCATCTGTCCCTTGGGGAGAATAATAACTCACCCAGTTGCCATGAGGAATTTTCTTTTGCCAGATTTCCACCCTTTCTGTGAATTAGTGCAGGTAAGGGCCTGTCTAGAACTCTCTGGGTATATGCTAAGCACTCAGTAAAAGCTGGCTCTCGTGATTCCCTTGGGCATGGCATGGCTCAAGACTGCAGCTTGGAATCATGGCCCCGTTAGGCCCCTCGGCTTCCCCATGTCAAGCATGGTGCTCCTCGGCTGTCACCTTCAGCATCGGAGCTCGGTGGAAGAGTTAGACAAATCTCTAGCTTCCAAAAGTTCACAGGCAAAACACCCGGGGGGGGGAGGCGTAGAATTGAAGAAGACATTTTTTCAACGGCAGAAATGGAATCAAGGAAAAAAGGACAATGAAAGACTGAGCTTGTAAGAGAAGTAGTGAGGAGAAGCGGGGGCCGTTCCCAGCGTCCTCTCTGACAAAGCCTGGTCCAGCCTCACCCCATTGCCAGCCAAGCAGGAATGTTGCTTAGCAACCCAGCCAGGAACAGCAGAGTGAGCTCTGCGCTGGTACCTTAAGGGCTGCTACTGCCTCCTGAAAAGGACCAAACTCTTGCTTAAAATCCCACCCACAGCACAAGGGACACCTGCGAACTGGAAGCACCTGGGAAGGGAGTTTTCTGCTAGGTTCAGTTGAACAGAAGGCTGGCAGAGGAGGAAATAGTCTAAATTAGTGGAAAAGTACCGGGCAGATTTTTTTTAAATTTCTTTCAAATGTTGTAGAAATTAGGTGCTAAGAAACATTTGCCAAGCCAAGGACTCAGTGAGTCCGCTCCATTGAATGTGGATATGGCAACTGAGGCCAGCAGCTCACATGGGCTGCCTCTTCCTACAGCTGCAGCCACTTGACAAGCCCCTACAAGTTCAGTCTCAAAGTCAGAATATTGTTCTTAGTAGAGAAGGAAAGTGTCAGAGTTCAACTCTGACACTCAGTCAATGGATAAATCCAAAGTTTGGGTCTACACTTTAGAGAGGAAGATAGATATTAATTGTGAAGTGGGATATGTGTTAAGGAGTGGGAAGTGTAAGATGCAATGGCAATAAACAGCATGAACCCCTAAACCTAGATTGGACAGAGAAAGGAGAAAGTCATGGAAAGCACTGGAAGATCTGATGTTTAATGGGAGCCTAGGATGATAAGTAAGAGTTGAACAACAAGGAAAGGAAATGTGTTCCATGAGGAGAAACAGTTCCTGCAGATAGTCCAGGTCAGCTGCAGATGAGAGAGAAAAGGGGAGAGGGCGAGAGAGAGAAAGAGGAATGAACTGGGGCTGGGGAGGAGCAGTGGCAGAAGGTAAGAGTGTGTGTAGTCACATGATGAAGGGCGCTGCGACTCGCAAGAGGATTCTGGACTTTATCCTCAGAGCAAGTGGCGGCCGCTGCAGGGTTTCACGTATGACAACACGGGATCAAGTGCACTGGATCCGGTCAGCCCTTCTGCTACCCCATTTTATGCTTGGAACCCAGCACGTGGGCCCCTGGTCTAGTGTCTTGAGCTCCTGTCTCTGTTTTCTGCCTCGTTTCCCCTGTCCCTGAAGAAAGGAGAGCCTACATTCTTCGAGAGTGCTGGAGAGGCGGGGGACACATCACCACCCCCTCCCGAAATGCATGGAGTCTTGCTCTTGTACCTGAATTCATGTATCATCTGTTTCCCAGCCTCCCCTTCTGACTTTGCCTGTTCTAAGACTCTCAGCCACAGGGCCTGCACTGCTCATCTGTCATTACGGCTGACCATAACAAACAGCATCAGCTGTTTGACTGGACTCTCTCTCTCTCGTTCACTTTTGCTTTCTTCATCCTACCAATACCAGCTAAAGTTCAACTACATGGCCACCACCCCATAGCCTGCAGCAGCTGTGTCTGAACCAAGTGCTTGCCCAGGAACTGACCCACTTCAAAAAACTTGTCTCATAAAAAGTTCTGGTCAGCCTAGTGATGATGAAAGAAATCCATCTGACCTGCCTGCCTCTTCATAATAGTGGCTAAGGGCACAAACTCTGGAATCACCTTCCTTTGAGGGTGAACCCTGGCCCACACCAAGCCTAGCTATGTGGAAAGTTAGTTCATCACTCCGAGGCTGGTTTCATCATCCTTACAGGAAGGTACCAACACCCACCAATAGGGCTGTTATGAGGGTCTAAAAAGACTATGGAGATAAAATGGGCTTCTCAGGTGGTACTACTGGTAAAGAACCCACCTGCCAATGCAGGAGATGAAAGACATGCAGGTTAGATCCCTGGGTCGGGAAGATCCACTGGAGTAGGAAATGGCCACCCATTCCAGTATTCTTGCCTGGAGAATCCCACGGACAGAGGAGCCTGACAGGCTACAGTCCATAGGATCACAAAGAGTTGGGCAGGACTTAAGTGACTTAGCACACATACACATAGAGATAAAATACCCAGAATGAATTCAGTTCAGTTGCTCAGTTGTTTCCAACTCTTTGCGACCTCATGGACCACAGCAAGCCAGGCCTCCATCCATCACCAACTCCTGGAGTTTACTCAAACTCATGTCCATTGAGTTGGTTCAACCATCTCATCCTCTGTTGTCCCCTTCTCCTCTTGCCCTCAGTCTTTCCCAGCATCAGGGTCTTTTCAAATGAGTCATCTCTCTGCATCAGGTGGCCAAAGTATTGGAGTCTCAGCTTCAGCATGAATCCCTCCAATGAACACCCAGAACTGATTTCCTTTAGGATGGACTGGTTGGATGTCCTTGCAGTCCAAGGGACTCCCAAGAGTCTTCTCTAACACCACAGTTCAAAAGCATCAATTTTTCAGTGCTTATGGCACCTCACTCCAGTACTCTTGCCTGGAAAATCCCATGGACGGAGGAGCCTGGTAGGCTGCAGTCCATGGGGTGGCTGAGAGTTGGACACGACTCAGTGACCTCACTTTCACTTTTCACTTTCATGCATTGGAGAAGGAAATGGCAACCCGCTCCAGTGTTCTTGCTTGGAGAATCCCAGGGACGGCGGAGCCTGGTGGGCTGCCATCTATGGGGTCGCACAGAGTCAGACACGACTGAAGCAACTTAGCAGCAGCAGCAGCAGCAGCTTTCTTTATAGTCCAACTCTGACATCCATATGACCACTGGAAAAACCATAGCCTTGACTAGACAGACCTTTGTTGGCAATGTCTCTGCTTTTCAATATGCTGTCTAGATTGGTCATAACTTTCCTTCCAAGGAGTAAACGTCTTTTAATTTCATGGCTGCAGTCACCATCTGCAGTGATTTTGGAGCCCCCCAAAATAAAGTCAGAAACTGTTTCTACTCTTTCCCCATCTATTTGCCATGAAGTGATGGGACCAGATGCCATGATCTTAGTTTTCTGAATGTTGAGCTTTAAGCCAACTTTTTCACTCTCCTCTTTTG
>SJYX01022199.1:0-13534 GCA_006410675.1 Oreotragus oreotragus
TTCACAGAGTCATTCAACCTTAGGTCTGTATTTAACATCTTCCACTAATCTTTGTGACCCAACTTCTTCAGTACTCATTTATTTTTATTGTTGCTTGGTTTTCATAAACAGTTTTTCGTGCAGAAGTTGTGAGTTCTATAGTTCTTGGGTTCTTACATGTTTGAGAATCTCTGCCCATTGTCCTTATACATGAAGAGTAACTTCCCTGGGTATAAAAAAATCAAGACCCACTTTCTATTGCTCAGAATTTGTGTCTGTTTTCTACTTCCAGATCTTAAGATAACCTGATTTTTCCCATGGGTGACTTGCCTTAGTGCCAATAAGTTATTCTTTTTAGTCTTGCAATTAAATGAGCAAAAGTGCTCCTGTACCCCAAAAACTGAAACTCCCTTTGCCTGGAACACACTTCTTTCTATTATCTGTGTGACAGCTTCCTCACTTCGTTCACAACTTTTCTGAAATATCTTTAAGGTGAAGTTCACCCTGTTGACCCTACTTTAAATTGCAGGTAATGCTACTCTTCATAGTACTTTTGATCACTCTCACCCTGGTAATTTCTTTTGCATGGAATTTATCACTTTATATATGAATTTTATTAATATTATTTCTTATACATATATATGTTTTAAAATTTTCTGTCTCCCTCTACTGGAATTTAAGTCCACTCCTGTATTTCAGCACCTGGAATAGTGCCTGGCTCAACAAATATATTTTAATGAATATTTTTCAGACATTCTTCATTGATTAACATATGCGGTGCAGCTCTTGCCTTGTATTATTAATGATGGATTTTCATACCTTTTAAAAGTTATGTTTTACATGTTTATTTATAATCATAATTTTAATTATAAATCTCAAGATCAAGACCATGTCTGTTATGTCGATTTCCAATATAGCACATGAAAAATTCATGGAATTTCAATATAATTCTAACTAAATTCACTACACATAGGCATATACACATATTTGAATGTATAGCTGTATACTTCTGTCTTTATCTTTGTGTCTCTCTGTTTCTAGACCACTATCTTTATCTCTGATTTCACTATGGGGAGGTGGAAAGGAATGTGGGCCAATAACAAAGAATCTTTACTTCCTGCCCACAAAGTCTTACGTGGCCCAGCCCCTCTTTGCCTCTTTGGCCTCACACCGCACTCCTCTCTGCCTCTCTCCCTGCCACAACAATCCTGGCCTCCTTGCTCTTCCTTGAGTGAGCCTGTCATGCACCACCCGACAGCCTTGGCATTGGTTCTCTCTTCTTCCAGAAGCACTCTTAACCCCCATTATCTCTCTGGTGAACTCCCTCATCATCTCTAAATCTTCGCTCAAATGTCAATTCTTCCATGAAAGGGACTTAAAGAACTCATTATTTTGGAATAAACAGGAAGAGATTAAATAAAAAATTATGACATTAGAGTGAGAATAAACCACCCCAGTTGCAGAGAATTTCTAATGGGACCAAATGAAAACTGACTCAACAGTGATGTAGAGGCAGAAATGTCACCATTTAGTTGTAGACTAGGGACATAATGAATGATCCTGAGAACGCCTTCATAGCAACAAATGAGGAGGTGCCAGGTCTAGCAGTGACAGAGAATTTGTCAGTCAGATGGGGTTAGAGTCAAAAGAGAAGAAATTGTACCTCGGCAGCAATGTCATAACTAAAGCGTGTTCTAGCTTTCTAGTGAAAAAAAGTATGGAAAGGATGACATGTCTGTTCATTTCTAATTCCCTTGCCAGAATTTGTGGGTTAATGTCTTCACCCTATGGGAAAAACATGGCAGAAACTCTTTTTTTTTTTTTTAATTTTCTTTAAATATTTATTTATTTGGCTGTGCTGGGTCTTAGTTGCGGCATGCAGGATCTTTGTTGTATCATGGCAGAATCTTAAGTTGCAACACATNGCCAGAATTTGTGGGTTAATGTCTTCACCCTATGGGAAAAACATGGCAGAAACTCTTTTTTTTTTTTTTAATTTTCTTTAAATATTTATTTATTTGGCTGTGCTGGGTCTTAGTTGCGGCATGCAGGATCTTTGTTGTATCATGGCAGAATCTTAAGTTGCAACACATGGCACATGCAATTAGTTGCTCTGCGGCATATGGGATCTTTGTTCCCCAACCAGGAATCGAACCCACATCCCCCATGTTGCCTGGCAGACTTTTAACCACTAGACCACCAAGGATAGTCTCTCTCTTTTTCAATTGTTACTGTTTTTTCATACAGAAATGCACTTGAATTTTCCTTTGCAGGCTCAAGACACGTAAGTAATTAGCTATTTCTGAAGTTTGGTAAGTTTCAGTTAGTAAAAAGGCTAACAAATTTACACTTGAGGTTTTAGGTAGTATATGTGAACATGTGGTTTTAGAGAATTTAAGTCTGTGAGAAACATTCTCAGATTTGTCAGACACATATATCAGCAGATTACCACTACTCTGAGATCTTATTCTTGAACAGTTGACATAAGAAACAAGATACTTAGACAGGTTTGAGAGATAATTAAGAAAATAGGTACAAACAGAATAAAAGTTGTTAATGTTAGAATTAGCAACATGTCCTGAAAAATAATTCCTCTTCAAAGTTAGTTCTTCGGGAAAAAAGTGTAGAAGACTTAAAAAAACTCTAAAGTGCTAGCAAAGTATTCTTTTAAAAATGACAAGAAGATGACATTTTGACAAAGCAAATCACACCTTGAATACCAGGGACTACACAGTGTCACTAAAGAGTCACAATTCAATGACGTGTTAATAGATATATTACTTAAACCAGCAAAAGAGGAAAAATATAAAGAAATAATGCTACCATGGAATTATAGTAATAAAAACTCAATATCAAAATATCCAGATCCTAGTATAAATGTGATTGATAGAATAATTCGGACCCGTTGTTTAGAGAGGTCAATATGAACTTTTAGGAGAAAAATTACTTTCCTAGAATCTGTCAGAGAAGTTTGTCAACTTACATGTTTATTTTAGTTATACGTTATCTAAAAGCTGTGATTATGGTATATGACTATCTCTTCATGTTATAATTTCTGTAATACGAGGAAAATAGACCGTATGTTCTGAGAATTTAGTCACTACAGGTGTATCTTCATAAATAGTGAATGTACATCATTTATGGGAGATGTCACTGATGATTAGAGGTCTGTGGTCGCCACGAGTTGTTATCCTTAAGTTTTCCACATTGAGATTTATTTTGAGTCTCTTCTCTAGGCTTTGGAGATAATATGATTAATTCAAATAAAGACATGTTCAGATGGCATCCTTATCCAAACATTACTTTCTGTTCCTCTTTGACTTTTTTCGTTCTTCACCTTTGATTTCTGTAACCAGCACCTACTTTTCATCCTGCTTACAGAAATATGAGAAAAAAATTACTTGTTCTGCTCCATGGTCTTGTCCACTTCACGTAGTCAGTTGTGCTGTTGGGGTCTGGATGTGACTTCAGCACAGCCCCCATACAAGTGCTTGTTCTCTGTGAGGAGGGATAAGAGGCTTTGCTCCTGGTACGGATTTTCTCAAAACAGCTGCACATTTCACCTTCTGATGTAAAGCGTAGCATCTCATCAGATGTCCTGAAATAAAAGACGCTCTATAAAAGAAGAGTTCAAGTATACACAGCCAGTACTTCTACCTGGGAAGTCACAGTGAAGATTACTTATTAAAGGCTTTGAGATCTACAGTAAAAGAATGCATTTAAAACTGAGTGTTTCCCAACTTGCTTGATTTTATTATACTCTTTTCTGCATAACACCTATTAAAATATTTGTAATTAATAATGCAAGTTCCATAATGCTTGCCGTAAGGCATACGTAATAAAAATCCTATAACATTGCAAAAGTATTATTCCATTTATATGGAGTGAAATCGTGTGTTTGTGTGTGTGTCTGTGAGACATGAGCGTGAGTAATCTTCTTTTTCTTAAACTGAGTGGGTGGATGTATGGGTATTTATTGTATTTATATATGAAATTATATATATGTATATATCAGGATGAGAAATACTACATGTTTTCATGGCCATGGATGGCCCCATAGAGATGGAAAATGATGTTGCAGAAGTGAAGTGAATATTGTCATTAAGGAAGCCCTTAAGTAGACAAAAGCATATGGGCTTCAGTGAATAAGTGGAGGGGTTGAACTTACGTCAAAACATATCCATTTCATTCATTGTGATAGGAAGGAAGGAGGTACCAAGCCTTCTCTTCCATAAATATCAGATGGAAATCAGGGGTCAGGGCAAAAATAAGAACTTGGGACATTTCTGACAATGTGCAATTTGTAGCTGCTTCTCTCATTTTCCTATCATTCAGGACTTCACGCTAGAGTCGGGTAGTATTTCAAGGCAGTTGAAGTCTGGAGCCGTGATAAGTAAACTGCATTATTCGATATATTTATTTTACCTTTTAGCCTCACCGAGTGGCATATGGGATCTTAGTTCCCTGACCAGGGATTGAACCCGTATCTCCTGTGGAGTCTTAACCACTGGACTGCTAGAGAAGTCCCTAAACTACAACATTCCAAATAATTGGCCATCACTTCCAAGACTTTGTGATGACTATCCCATGGTTACAGTGGTCTGGCGTCGTGTCTGCCCTCCAGACAGTTGTGCGTGCCTGCATGCCGTCGTGTCGGTCATGTCTGACTCTTTGCAACCCTGTGGACTGTAGCCCGCCAGGCTCCTTTGTCCACAGGATTCTCCAGGCAAGAATACCAGAATGGGTAGCCATGCCCTCCTCCCAGGGTGCTTTCTGACACAGGGATCAAACCTGGGTCTCCTGCATTGCAGGCAGATTCTTTACCATCTGAGCCACCTGGGAAGCTGAAGAGTACTGGCGTGGGTCTTCCCAATCCAGGGATCGAACCCCTGTCTCTTATATCTCCTACACTGGCAGGTGGGTTCTTTACCACTCACCACCTGGAAAGCCCCAGTTGTACATACCATAGCAAAATGACTGTCTTTGATAGAACAGTGACTCCAGATGAAAGTACTGCCTGTCAAGTCCTATTTAGTTCAGTTGTGTTTGGATCCAGGTACTCTTTGGGGTTGTCATATCAGCTATTCAGTTACTTAGGCTATTTCTGCTATCATAAAGCAAATTGAGAATTTGACCACTCTCTAGTTATTCTAATCTATGTGGACAGATAGTACAGATCTTCAGGACTAAAACTGAATTATGTCACATGAACTCAGATAGAGTTTTAATTAAAGATATTAAGCTGCAAAAATGGATTAAACACTGAATAACCCAGGATTTTGGCCAGCTTTTAAAAACGTTGAGTAGTGCTGAAATTCTTTCCCCTTCACTTGGTTGACCTCTTGCCATTTTATTCCACCTTTTTCTGTCTTGCTTTAATAGAATGTTGAAGATAAAAGTTGAATATGGAACATGGGCAAATTATGCAAGTTTTAGGTAATGTTTAAATGGCATTATTTTCACCTTGGAAATCCTAGCTTTTATGAAATGGCATATTTATTTACCATTAGGTGTCTTCTCAGTTTTCCTTAGGAAAATATAATTATTTCTGTCCTTTTATGTTTGAGAAAAATGAATTCATGATTCAGTTTTAGAAAAAGCCTCATTATGATGACATGCTACAAAGGTTAAGAAATGGAGTCCTGCTTTCAGAGTGCTGAATGTCAGGGAGGAGAAAAGGGAAAAAGGAGGGAGGAAGGAGATTATCTTTCTTATACTTTAATACTGTTAATGCATTTAGCATAAATTAGTATCTAGGCTTCCCTGCTGGCTCAGCAGTAAAGAATCCCCCTGCCAGTGCAGGAGACATGGGTTCAATACCTGGGTTGGGAAGATCTCCTGGAGAAGGAAATGGCAACCCACTCCAATGTTTTTGACTGGGAAATCTCATGGACAATGAGGAGCCTGGCAGCCTATAGTCCATGGGGTCACTAAAGAGTCGGACACAGCTGAGCAACTAAACAGTGATAACAACAATTAATATCACAGAATAACTAAGTATTATGACTCATTTCTCCTTAAGCATTACTGTATTCTGTTTGAGTTTATAGCTGAGTTCCTGTGTTTCACTATTATAAGCAACAGTGGAAGCATCAGTTTAATGATAATGAGAGCTAACATTTATTGTGTGATTTTCCATCTACTCTCCCATACTGTATATCCTAAATCTTTTTATGTGTGTATGTTTTCACACACCCCACAGTGTAATATAGTGCCTGGCAGATAATAAGAATCCAATAAATATTTTTCCAGTTGCCTGTAAACAAGGAATTAAATGAGCCAACAGTGCAGAGCTTTGGCATGACAGTAAGATTCCTACCCTATAATATGATGTGAAAGGCTCTGACAGACCATCTTACCAAATATGTGTCTGTGTTTGACATGCTCATAAAATTAGAATTGTTCCTTAACTTTCTGGAGACACATGATCGGATTGTGTTAAAGCAGTTGTTTCCTACAAAGTTTGATACACCAGCTAGTGAACATCTTAATTCTTAGAATTTACTTATGTGGTCAGTTTTAGGCTTTATTGTGAAATGGTTAAAACCCTGGACTATGTAGCTATTGAAACTGACACATTGGCCCTTTGACCTTCAGTTCAGTTCAGTTGCTCAGTCATGTCCGACTGTTTGCAACCCCATGGACTGCAGCACTCCAGGCTTCCCTGTCCATCACCAACTCCTGGAGCTTACTCAAACTCATGTCCAATGAATCAGTGATGCCATCCAACCATATAATCTTCTGTCATCCCCTTCTCCTCCTGCCTTCAATCTTTCCCAGCATCAGGGTCTTTTCAAATGAGTCAGTTCTTTGCATCAGGTGGCCGAAGTATTGGAATTTCAGCTTCAGCATCAGTCCTTCCAATGAATATTCAGGACTGATTTCCTTTAGGATTGACTGGTTTGGTTTCCTTGCAGTCCAAGGGATTCTCAAGAGTCTTCTCCAACACCACAGTTCAAAAGCATCAATTCTTCAGTGCTCACTTTCTTTGTAGTCCATCTCTCACATCCATATATGACTACTGGAAAAACAAAAACTAGATGGACCTTTGTTGGCAAAGTAATATCTCTGTCTAGGTTGGTCATAACTTTTGTTCCAAGGAGCGATCATCTTTTAATTTCATGGCTGCAGTCACTATCTTCAGTGATTCTGAGCCCCCAAAAATAAAGTCTGTCACAGTTTCCATTGTTTCCATATCTATTTGCCGTGAAGTGATGGGAACAGATGCCATGATCTTAGATTTCTGAATGTTGAGTTTTAAGCCAACTCCTTCACTCTTCTCTTTCACTTTCATCAAGAGACTGTTTAGTTCTTCTTTGCTTTCTGCTATAAGAGTGGTATCATCTGCGTATCTGAGATTATTGATATTTCTCCTGGCAATCTTGATTCCAGCTTGTACTTCATCCAGTCCAGCATTTCTCATGATATACTCTGCATATAAGTTAAATAAGCAAGATGACTATATACAGCCTTCAAGTACTCCTTTCCTGATTTGGAACCAGTCTGTTGTTCCATGTCCAGTTCTAATTGTTGCTTCTTGGCCCACATAGAGATTTCTCAGGAGGCAGTTCAGGTGGTCTGGTATTCCCATCACGTGAAGAAGTTTCCACAGTTTGGTGTGATCTACATAGTCAAAGGCTTTGGCATAGTCAATAAAGCAAAAGTAGATGTTTTTCTGGAACCCTCTTGCTTTTTTGATGACTCAACGGATGTTGGCAATTTGATCTCTGGTTCCTCTACCTTTTCTAAATCTGGCTTGACCATCTGGAAGTTCATGGTTCATATACTGTTGAAGCCTTGCTTGGAAAATTTTGAGCATTACTTTACTAGTGTGTCAGATGAGTGCAATTGGCAGTAGTTTGAACATTCTTTGGCCTTGCCCTTCTTTGGGATAGGAACGAAAACTGACCTTTTCTAGTCCTGTGGCCACTGCTGAGTTTTCCACATTTGCTGGCACTTTCACAGCATCATCTTTTAGGATTTGACATAGCTCAACTGGAATTCCATCACCTCCACTAGGTTTATTCGTAGCAATGCTTTCTAAGGCCCACTTGACTTCACATTCCAGGATGTCTGGCTCTAGGTGCTGGATCACACCATCATGATTATCTAGGTCATGATCTTTTTTGTTCTTCTGTGTATTCTTGCCACCTCTTCTTAATATCTTCTGCTTCTGTTAGGTCCATACCATTTCTGTCCTTTATTGAGCTCATCTTTGCATGAAATGTTCCCTTGGTATCTCTCATTTTCTTAAAGAGATCTCTGGTCTTTCCCATTCTATTATTTGCCTCTATTTCTTTGCACTGATCACTGAGGAATGCTTTCTTATCTCTCCTTGGTATTCCTTGTGTGACCTTGGGTGATCAGTGTAACGTCTCTGGACCTCCATTGCCTCATCTGTAAAACGAGGATAATGAAAGTATATGTGGATGCTTTTATCCATGCAGAATGCTTAGAATCGTGCCTGACACATATTATAAGATATGTGTTAGTTGGCAGTCCGTGTGTGCTCAGTCCTGTTCGACCGTATGGACTGTAACCCGCCCGGCTTCTATGTCCATGGGATTTTTCCAGGCAAGAATACTGGAGTGGGTTGCCTTTTCTTCCGACAGGGAATCTTCCCAACCTAAGGATCAAACCCGTGTCTCCTGTGTCTCCTACATTGGCAGGTGGATTCTTTACTAGTCAGCCACTTGGGAAGCCCCAGTTAACAGTGTAACATATCCTAAAACAGTGGTTCTCCAACCTCACAAGCATCAGAATCACCTCAGAGGCCTTAAATCCCCCATTTTGAGTTTCTGATTCCCTAAATCTGGGGTTGGGTTGGAGAATTTGCATTGCAGATAAGTTACGAAGGGAGCTGGTGCTGCTGGTTCCTGGTCCTTGAGCCACATTTTGTAACCATTCAGCCTAGAGGAGGGTTTTTCAAACTGTGTTTGGTGAAGGAATAGATTCGTTTGTACTTGTTCCTTTTGTTTATTCTAATCTGTGGTAAACAAATTCTTGGTAAAATACAATAAATATGAGTTTCTAGGAAAGCAAAATTAAAAAAAAAAAAAGATATTTCAGTTTCCCAGTTGATTTTGTTTTCAGATAAATGTGAACTTTTTGTTCATACCTACTTTCAAAAAGGGAGAAATTTCATAGTAAATGAAGTGAATATCTGTACATTAATGTTTCATGTTAGGCTAGTGCCTTCTGGTATTTTAGCAGTCCTTTCTTTTACCCTATTTTAAATGGGGATTGGGGCTTCCCTGGTAGCTTAGACGGTAAAGAATCCACCTGCAATGCAGGAAACCCAGGTTCAGTTCCTGGGTCGGGAAGATTCCCTTGGAGAAGGGAATGGCAACCCACTCCAGTATTCTTCCCTTGAAAATTCCATGGATAGAGGAGCCTGTAGGGCGCAGTCCATGGGCTCACAAAGAGTCTGACATGACTGAGTGACACATATGTTTGCTTTCCGTGTAGGGATTAATTTATTTTTCCATAATTTCTTTCCAACATCACTTGAAAATTAAAAGACCATTTACCTCCTTGATTGTTAACACTGGGCTTTTACTCTCTCAACACCCACCATCTGTTGGACTTGCACAGTGGACCCCAACTAGGAATGTGCCTGTTTTCTCATTTTGCACAGTCTCACCCGATCCATTTTGCTCATACAGGATAAGTTACTGCTTGGCTTTCAGGACAGTGTTTGATTTTGCTGAAAGTTTTGACAAAAAGGAAAAACAGACTTCTTCTGACACCTACTTAAAACTCCAATTCAAAAGAATAAAGCTGTATTTAAATTAATTGAAATAAGGAAGCTTCCCATATGCCACATGAGTTCTCAATGTAAAATAAACTAAACTAAAAATAAAAATTTAAAGAGGTAGTACATAATTGTGAATATGTGAGAACTCAAAAGGTAGGTATAAAAAAATGTGGTGCTATTAGGATTAGGTAGATGCCAGAGTCAGGTCAAGCTGCAAGTACCCAAGGAACATTCGTAAGAGGAGAACCTTTAGAAAGCTCTAATTTCTTTCTCCCATAAGGAGAAGTATGGAAGTGACTCATTCAAAGCTAAGTTGCATTTCACAATCACAGAGATCCTGGTTGATTTATTCCCTCTATTCCTTCCAACCATTATGTCTTTTCCAAGGAAGCAGGCAAGAAGAATGGGGACAGAGGCGGGAATACTATACCTCTCTTCCATTTAATGTGATTCATCAGAATTTAATGACATGGTGTTGACTTTTAAAAAAATGCACATGAGAGTTGTGGGTCAAATTTTATTTGCGGAAAAATGAGGACTATAGCCCAGGAGACAGCACCTCAGAGAGCTCTGAGAAACTGTTGCAAAGAATAGAGGAGCAAGGTCAGTATATGTGTGATTTTCGTGAAGGGGAGTACATGCAATCAAGCACATATTTTTGCAGAAGGTTTCTGCTGGTCACAAGGAACAGTTGTCACTATGAAGGATTTTAGTGCTTTTCTAGGTATGAGGAGATACAAGAATTGGGCTCATAAAATTGGCTCCTGAAAATGTCTATCTAAAGACCTCTTCTGCCAGTTTTTCCCTGAGCACAGAGTGCCTCATTTCTGCTCTCTACCCTGAACTTCTTTTAGGCTCTATTCATGTACAGCAGCACATGACTGAATCCTTATAGAGGTAGATGGCAAGTGCCAGTTTGTAGCTGATGGTGTAGCTTCAAAGAAGTCTGGGAAATAGCCTTCCATCTAAGCAGTCGTGTGCTCAACTGAAAAACTGGGAGAAGGAAATCTGCCCATTGTGAGATCTCATCTCTGCCATGCATGTTTTTTATCTTCTTTTAGTTGCTGATTCATATTTTCTGCATTTTAATGCATATATATATTATCTTTACAAAAATAAGTGAAAGCATGTTTATCTCTGACTCTGCCTAACTCTGCATGACTTTTGGAGAGAGAACTAAGGTTGCTGAGGTACCGATTATGTAACTCACAATACGGACTTCACCTGGTGAAAAACTGCCTGTCACTATTAATTGTAATCTTTATATAGCTCTTCCTTCTTGTTTCTTTCACTTGCCTGGAAAGAAAGTAATTATGTAAGAGATGTGATTCAGACAGGAAAAAAAGTCCTTATTTAATCCATGAGGCTATTAGATAACTAAAACAGGGATTTGGGCTTCCCTGGTGGCTCAGGGGTAAAGAATCCACATGCCAAGGCAGGAGATTCAATCCCTAAGTTGGGAAGATCCCCTAGAGAAGGAAATGGCAACCCTTTCCAGTGTTCTTGCCTGGGAAGTCCCATGGACAGAAGATCCTGGCCCTGCTGTCTGTGGGATTACAAAAGAGTTGGATACAACTTAGTGAACTAAACAACAAAGAGGGACTCGCCTAAGATGGATTTTCTAATAAGACTTTTCTGTTGATAGCTCAATTCCTTTTAGGGTGCACTCATTTCAATGGCTCAGAAACCTTTGGAAGTTATTTTAAGCTATAGTGTAGGCATGGTAAGTATAGTGTGCTAAATCTGGGAGGGAAAAAACTGTAGTTTTACTCTAAGCTTTGTTCCCTTTGCTATGAGTTTTTTTTTTTTTTTTAAAGGAAAGATAATGTTGCTACAAATCACTAATTTCTATGTATAACAAAGTGCTTANGTAAGTATAGTGTGCTAAATCTGGGAGGGAAAAAACTGTAGTTTTACTCTAAGCTTTGTTCCCTTTGCTATGAGTTTTTTTTTTTTTTTTAAAGGAAAGATAATGTTGCTACAAATCACTAATTTCTATGTATAACAAAGTGCTTAAAATTTATTGGAAGTCAGAGGAGAAAAGAAGACAGGAACTTTTGTTGGCCTGATATCCTAGCTATAATGAAACAAAGAAAATTTTTTCTTCCAGGTGATTTTTTTCAAAATGGTATAAATACCTACTGAAATTTGTGCCTGTCTTGGAATTAGAGTTATCTCAAACTAGAAGAGTTGCTCAAGAAGTTTGTTTAAGGAAGCTTCTCATTTTAAACTGGAAATTTTATCTGGATTAGGGGTAGGACTGACTTTTAGCAACTGGTATACATTGAGCCTTAGCCTGTATTTCTGGTCACATTTCACACTTCTAATTTTTCTTCAGTCACTATGTAATTGGCAGCGATAAGGTTCCATACTATGCAGGGTGATGGTAGGAATTTCAAAAATATTAAGAGGACGTATTTTGAGAAGCTATTTGCAGACAGTTCATAGAAACTATGGAACACTGATGAGGTCCTGCATTTTTTAAAGAATATAACAGTTACAGGCTGCAATGCTACTTCAAATAATGATCCATCCCTGGTGACTCCCTACTTCTCACGTCTACCTGCTCTCTCTTCTCTTCACCTGTTTAAGTTTTCATTATCCTTCTGCCTGTCCTCAACTTAGACTTCAGTTCCCAGGGGGAGACTTCTTTGAACTGCTTTCTTCAGTCACCTTCTCTTTCTTCACCTTCCCCCACCTGAATTCTATATCCAATCAAAGCAGCATTTAAAAATAGTGGAGAGAGGAGTCTTCAGTACATGCTGTTGAGACAAGGACTTCTATGTGGAGAAAATGAGATCACACCACAGACACACACACACACACACACACACACACACACACACAATATCCAGGTAAATTGGAGATAAAAATATGAAAAATTTAAAAATTAGGCTGGTAAGAGAAAATATAGAAGGCTATCTTTGTGACCTTGAAAAGATTTCTTGACTAATACACAGAAAGGAAAAACCATTAAAGCAGACTTTTTTATCATCAAAATTCAGAACTTCTGTGTGAAGGAATACATAAAGACAAGATAAAGTAAATCCAGAGAAAATTTATAGATGAGGAAACCCAGTTGGGCAATATACATGTAAAGTGACGTCTAACCTCAGGGGCAATTCAGGAAACGGAAATGCGGGTAGAGATACCATGTCACATCCATATGCTGTGGGGATATGTGGAAACCAAACCGACCTTCTCACTTGCTGTATTTGTATACACAGCCACTTTAGAATGTAAATTGTCAGCATTTATACAAGTTTTTAAAATATACATGTTTTTGCATATATACATGTAAATTATATATGATGTGCATGTGTGTGTGCTAAGTTGCTTCAGTCGTGTCCAACTCTTTGCAACCCCATGGACTGTAGCCAGGCAAGAATACTGGAGTGGGTTGCCATGCCCTGCACCAGGGGCTCTTCCGGATCAGGGATCAAACCTGAGTCTCTTATGTCTCCTGTATTGGCAGGTTCTTTACCACTAGGGCCACCTGGGAAACCTGTATATGATGTACAAGCCCCAGATACCCTTTCTAAATATATACTTTAGAGAAAGACACATGCTTAAAAGTAGACTTGCTTAAGGATGTGCCTAGTGAAAAATCTGTCAGGGGGTACACTATAATGTTCACCAATTTGGAAGAGAATATAGATACATTTTCATTTTAGAAACTTTAGAAACCAAAGAAAAGCAAGGAGAATTGAGCTTTGTGAGATTCAAGGTGTATTTTCAACGTGGATATGTATGTTGGGGCTTCCCAAGTGGCATTAGTGGTAAACAGCCTGCCTGCCA
>SJYX01022200.1:5869-17402 GCA_006410675.1 Oreotragus oreotragus
AGTCGTGTCCGACTCTTAGCGACCCCACGGACTGCAGCCCACCAGGCTCCTCCGTCCATGGGATTTTCCAGGCAAGAGTACTGGAGTGGGGTGCCATTGCCTTCTCCTTAGCCTTGACTAGACAGACCTTAGTTGGCAAAGTAATGTCTCGCTTTTGAATATACTGTCTAGGTTGGTCATAACTTTTCTTCCAAGGAGTAAGCGTCTCTTACTTTCATGGCTGCAGTCACCATCTGCAGTGATTTTGGAGCCCAAAAAAGTTGTGGTACATAAGCACAATGGACTATTACTCAGCCATTAAAAAGAATGCATATGAATCAGTTCTAATGAGGTGGATGAAACTGGAGCCTATTATAAGGAGTAAAGTAAGTCAGAAAGAAAAACACCAATACAGTATATTAACGCATATATATGGAATTTAGAAAGATGGTAATGATGACCCTATATGCGAGACAGCAAAAGAGACACAGAGATAAAGAACAGACTTTTGGACTCTGTGGGAGAAGGTGAGGGTGGAATGATTTGAGAGAATAGCACTGAAACTTGTATATTACCATGTGTGAAATAGATCGCCAGTCTAAATTCGATACATGAAACAGGGCACTCAAAGCCAGTGTACTGGGACAACCTGAGGGATGAGATGGGGAGGCAGGTGGGGGAGGTGTTCGGGATGGGGGACACATGTACACCCATGGCTGATTCATGTCACTGTATGGCAAAAACTACCCCAATACTGTAAAGTAATTAGCCTTCAATTAAAATAAATATTTTTTTTAAAGAAGAAGAAAAAAGAAAGGGAAAACAAGAAGAAAAAAAGATTGAAGAAGGAGAGAGGACAAAGAAAGCTGAGGTGATGTAGCTCTAATGGGGTCTCCAAATAACTTCTCAACACTCAACAGGTGTTAAGGATCCAACAAATTGCTTTAAACAAATATAAGGAGATGATTGGGCTCCACCTGCCCAGGTCTTTTTGAAGATTATTAGATAGTGACCTTAATGCTGACCTAGTCCATACACACTATTAATTCCATTAATTTGCTTTTTAATTGGATACCTTGAAAGTGCTAGGGATTGGGGAAGGAACCTGACAAAATTTAAAACCTTCAAGAGGCTTAGGAACTTTATGAGATGGTGAGAATAAAAAAGGGTAATTTAAGAAATCACTAATAGTGATAATAAATTCATCAACTTAATTTCTGATAAGTGTTAGAATGTTGATACAATAGAAATGATTAAACCGATTTTGAAAGGTACTGGGAATAGGATTAGACACCTCCTTTTAGGCACATGGAAGACTAAAGAACTTGCTAAATGGAGGTCATTTTTAAGGCGAAATAAATCACTGCAGATGGTGATTGCAGCCATGAAATTAGAAGACGCTCACTCCTTGAGAGGAAAGTTATGACCAACCTAGACAGCATATTCAAAAGCAGAGACATTACTTTGTCAACAAAGGTCCGTCTAGTCAAGGCTATGGTTTTTCCAGTCGTCGTGTTTGGATGTGAGAGTTGGACTGTGAAGAAGGCTGAGCACAGAAGAATTGATGCTTTTGAGCTGTGGTGTTGGAGAAGACTTGACAGTCCCTTGGACTGCCTGGAGATCCAACCAGTCCATCCTAAGGGAAATCTGTCCTGGGTATTCATTGGAAGGGCTGATGTTAAAGCTGAAACTCCAGTATTTTGGCCACCTGATACGAAGAGCTGACTCATTTGAAAAAACCCTGATGTTGGGAAAGATTAAAGGCAGGAGGAGAAGGGGACGATGGAGGATGAGATAGTTGGATGGCATCACCGACTCAATGGACATGAGTTTGGGTAAACTCCAGGAGTTGGTGGCGGATAGGGAGGCCTGGCGTGCTGCAGTTCATGGGGTTGCAAAGAGTCGGACACAACTGTATGACTGAACTGAACTGAAAAGAGAAAACTTTGGTCCTCCAATCTTGTACTTTCTGCAGCAGACCATTTTCATCTTGAAATTCTTCTGGGAAGATAAAGGAAAGGTTTTCATTTAAAAGTGGAATTCTACCATAATGTCTCTTTGCTCTTAGTTCTGCCATGCACTGGTTGTCAGATCTTGAGCTAGCCTCTTAAAATTTATATGCCTTTATTTCATCATCTGTAAATTAGGAATAGATACACCTATCTTGTATGACTGTTATGAGGATTAACTCTGATAATATATGTCAGAGACCCTGGCATGTGGCAGGCTTTTAATGTTATTCAAGCACTCTTATGAACTCAGGTATTCTTCTATCAGACTTTTTTTTTTTTTGGCTGCTTCATGACATCTGTGGATCTTAATTTCCTGATCTGGCCCCCTGCATTGGGAGTATGGTGTCTTAACTACTGGACCACCGGGGAAGCCTCATATCAGACTTTATTAAAGTAAACATTTCTTTATTTCCCATTTCAGATTCCAAAGAAGACAAATTTCTTGGGTCAGATTCTGTCATTAGGGATGAAATGTTTGAATAGCAACAGTGACTTTAACTAACAGTGAGTAAACTTCTAAACTCATGTCCTTCTGCAAAATCACAAAATCCTTACCCACTAGTACAGCTAAAAGTACCCCTTCCTCATTTAGATATCCATACCATATTTCCCCACAAAGATAATGATTTTATCCGGTTATATGCTAGCTGTCGTCTATAATAAATGCAAGAAGACTGGAAGGAAAAAAATAAAAATAAAATGCCCATGTCTCAGATGATTGGATTATGGGTGACTGCTCTCCTCTATATTTTGAACTTCATGTAAAATTATGTAACTTATAATTTTAAGTACCCTTTTTATTAAAAACAGGTTATTGCTGAGAACAGTTTTAATATTTTATCTTCTTTTGGTTTATCTGTATTTTTCTATAAAGAATGTATATTGCCTCTGTGAAAAAAAAAGCATTATTAAAATATATTAAGCAAGTTTCACAATTAGAAACGGAATTGGAGAGGGTGAGAAGTTTGGGCGAACAATGAACCAGCCACAGCAAGCAAGTAATTAACCCTTCAAGGCCCTGGGCCCTCAGGAGAGCAGAGTGAGGTCAGTGGGTATTTAAAAGGGGCAACCAAGGAAGCCAAAAGATTTTCTCCCCCCACCCACCCTCAAGCAGTAGGAAGACAAAGTGAGAATAGCCATCACCTGAGAGAATGCAGAAGTTACTTTTGTGTGAGTTTCTAGAGCACGGCAACTGCTCCTTATTCATCTCTGTATCCCCAACAGAGGGTCTGCCAAATAGTAGGTGTTCAGTAAATTTTTGTTCCATTGAATTTGTTGTTGAAGGAGTAAATGCTGCTAGAAATAGACGTTATCAAACAAAAAGCTAGAGGAACTCTTGGAAAAATGGGCTCCTGTGGTCTGGGAAACAAAACCCCTAAATGGCCATGTGCCAGCAAGCTAACAGATCCACTCAGGCAGGCTTAAGCAGATTAACACCTACTGGCTTGGGTGAGAAACCCTCTCTGCCTAGAAAAGAACACCCCTTGCATTCCCTTTGCTACCGGTGGGACCTCCAGTGAGAACTGCTGCTGCTGCTTCTTTAAGGAAACTAATAAAAGAAAATCTGTGCAGTTAACAGTTTGTGCCTCATTTCTAAGACAGCTCTAATGCTTTTTATTTGTTGGTAAAACAATAACAAACCTTCCCTGTTTGTCTAATTTCCGTATCTTTCTCTTCTTCTCCCCTCCCCAGTCCACCACCTCTAATTGAGTCTGAGAATAGTGGTGACTGTCCTTGATCTTTGAGAATCCTCTAAAGATCCTATAGGACTTGAGAATGCTGAAATGATAGTTGTAATATTGTAACTACTGGAGAGGAATACTTTCCTTCCTTCCCATCCTCAATTAAACATTCTTCTTCCCTGAGTTTTTTATATGTGTTTTTTTTTTTTTCCTTGAAAGGGGTTGCTTTAAAAAGAGGGTGCCTCGGGACAGGGAGAATGGTTAGAATATAATAGGAAATTAATAATGAATTTGTTAAATGAATAAATGAATGATCATCCATAGACATGATCATCATGAATGATCATCAACAGAGACCAGGCCTCACGTTAGTTTCTTTTTATATATTGACTCATTGAATCATCACAACAACCTTTTGAAGTAAGTAGTATTACCACCTTTTTCAGGTGAGAAAGTTGAAGCCCAAAACTTGGTCAGGTGAGTGGCAGAGGGGAATCTGAACCCAACAGTAATAATTGCTTCTCACACTTGCATGTGCATTTGGATCACTTGGAAATCTTGTTAAAATGCAACTCTGATTTTGTTGGGAGACTGGGAGTTGAGCCATCAATTCTGTATGTATAACAAGCTTCTAAATGATGACAAGCTTCTAAGTGATCCCTTGGACTGCAAGGAGATCAAACCAGTCCATCCTAAAGGAAACCAGTCCTGAATAGTCATTGGAAGGACTGATGCTGAAGCTGAAACTCCAATACTTTGGCCACCTGATGCGATGAACTGACTCACTGGAAAATACCCTGATGCTGGGAAAGATTGAAAGCAGGAGGAGAAGGGGGTATGACAGAGGATGAAATGGTTGAATGGCATCGCTGACTCGATGGACATGAATTTGAGCAAGCTCCGGGAGTTGGTGATGGACAGGGAAGTCTGATGTGTTGCAGTCCATGGGGTTGCAAAGAGTCGGACATGACTGAGTGACTGAACTGAAATGATGACAATGCTCTTGGTCCACGGAGCACATTTTGAGCAGCAAGCCTCTAGGAAACACTGCTTCCTATCATGTGTTTCACATGTTCGGGGCCATTACAGATCACAAGCTGTGACTCCGGTACAGACTTATGAACATTTAAACTACTTCCTAGTCTATCTGGCCATACCCTCCCTTCAGGCCTTGGACTAAATCATATGAACCTTGTCCCCACATAGAATCCTTTTCCCCACAAGGATTCTATGAACCATCACAGATGTTGCTCAGGTTTTGGGCCAACCTAAGCCTTTCTTAGTACCCTCCTGAAAGGACTGATGCTGAAGCTGAAACTCCAATACTTTGGCCACCTGATGCGATGAACTGACTCACTGGAAAATACCCTGATGCTGGGAAAGATTGAAAGCAGGAGGAGAAGGGGGTATGACAGAGGATGAAATGGTTGAATGGCATCGCTGACTCGATGGACATGAATTTGAGCAAGCTCCGGGAGTTGGTGATGGACAGGGAAGTCTGATGTGTTGCAGTCCATGGGGTTGCAAAGAGTCGGACATGACTGAGTGACTGAACTGAAATGATGACAATGCTCTTGGTCCACGGAGCACATTTTGAGCAGCAAGCCTCTAGGAAACACTGCTTCCTATCATGTGTTTCACATGTTCGGGGCCATTACAGATCACAAGCTGTGACTCCGGTACAGACTTATGAACATTTAAACTACTTCCTAGTCTATCTGGCCATACCCTCCCTTCAGGCCTTGGACTAAATCATATGAACCTTGTCCCCACATAGAATCCTTTTCCCCACAAGGATTCTATGAACCATCACAGATGTTGCTCAGGTTTTGGGCCAACCTAAGCCTTTCTTAGTACCCTCCTGAGAAATAAGCTCCTAGAAGTACATCTAGATTCTAGAGCTGCTTGCCCTATACAGTAGCCAGTATGAATTTAAATTCACTAAAATTAAATACAATTAAAAATTCAGTTCCTTCATTGCACTAACTGCATTCAGTTACTCAGTGGCCCCAAGTGACTGGTGTCTATTGTTTTGGACAGCTCAGGTTAAAAAAAAAAGAGTTCCCATCATCACAGAAAGTTCTATTTGGATAGGGTTGCTTGAGAGTATTTGACATTAAACAAACATTTCCCATAACATTCAAAACTGAGAAGAGAAAGATTTTACATCTAGCTCCACCCCCACTGGCTATCATCTATCCTAAAGGTAGTTGTGCTTAAGAAGAATATTTTCTAAGTTGAAAAGTTCATCTGTTTGAATTACACATTACCAGTAGTTCCATGGCCAAAACTGATCAGGGGCAGCAAATGAATCAGCTCCCAGAGAGATAAGTTGGTTCATGACATGGCCCCTGTGCATCTCTGCAGCTTCCTCTCCTGTACTCTCCCCCTCATTTATAACCATCAGTCAGTCCTCACTATGCCAGGCTCTTTTCTGCCTCAAACCCGTACACATGCTGTATTCCACTACTTAAAATGATCATTTCTTCTCCCCAGTCTTTGTGTGGCTAGCCCCTTGTGAAACTTCAGGTCTCAGACAAATGTCACATCTTCAGAGAGGCCTCCTCTGACCACCCAACTAAGATGATGCTACCATGGCACTTATGACCATTTGAAATTATATAGTTACTTGATGCTTAACTTCCATATTGACTCTCTTACCCACTAGAATATAAGTATCATGAGGACAGCAACTGCACCTTTTTTTTTTCTTCACTTTTGTACCTTAGGACATGGCACAGATTAGACATGGAATTACTTGTGGCTGAATGAATGACCAAATGAATGAACGAACAGATCTAAGGATCCCAACATGAAGCCAAGACCTCGGTAGTGTGAAGTCAGGGGCAGATTAAACAATCTATTTTCAATGCCAGCTTCTATTTCCTAATCCTGTTCCTTTAGAGGAAAGGAAGCAACAGGGATGGAAGATGAGGAATGCACTGGCAGGGACCATTCTGAGTTCTGAGTGAGTCATGCGGCTCTGTGGCAGGGCTGCGGTGACCACCAGCTCCCACTCACTTCAGCTTCCCTCAGAATAACTGAGCTTTTGTTATTTGGAAAGACTAGGGGCCAGTTATCTTTGTTATATCCTCAACGGATGCAGGGAAAACGCAGCTGGGCAGGCCAGATGTTCTACAGTTAGGGCTATTTATGAGGAATTTGCCTCTATTTCTTTAGGCATTCTAGCATCTCAGTGATTTAATTTGCTGGTTTTGTGTTGTAGGGAACCCATGATGGGAAGTTGAAAACATGAGTTTAATAGTTAACTTTTATTGTCATTGCTGAAAGAGGGGATACTTAAAATGACATCATAAACAAGCCCTTAGAACCCTTCGGGGGCCTGACCTGGAGAGAGTGGGATCTTAACGTTTTGCTTTTAAAGACACTCAAGAATCGCAGCCCAGTGTCATGTTAAGTGGGCTGCTCAGCTTGGAACCACCTGCCATGCTCCTCGGGAGGAGAAGCGCCAGTTTTTTAAAGTAAGCTAAGGTTTCTGAACCTTGCTGGGTCATGAAGGAGCTGGCATGCCACCAACATTAGGTGGAGGGGGGGGAAGGATAAATGGGCTTGATTCTGCCTTGTGGAAATCTGTTAAAATGGAGCCCTTTACGCAGTCTCTCAAGGCATTGCCACAGACTCTGACATACCCAGTCAAAGCTGGCTGTGCGTCATGTGCAATTCAAGGTGCTTGATATGCCTTTCCTTTTCCCTCTGACTTTTAAAAACAATGAATAAATGCCATCTTAAAACATATTTAGGGCTTCTCTGGTGGTCTAGTGGTTGAGAATCCACCTGCCAGTGCAGGTGACACAAGTTCCATCTCTGGTCCAGGAGGTCCATCAAAGGACCATCTCTGGTCCACATGCCATGGGGCATCTAAGCCTGTGTGCCGTAACTTCTAAGCCTGTGCTCTATAGAGTTCACGAGCCACAACAAGAGAAGCCCCCACAATGAGAAGCCTGTGCAATGCAAGGAGAAGCAGTCCCTGCTTGCCACAACTAGAGAAAGCCGGGGCACAGCAATGAAAATGAGTACAGCCAGAGATACATATGTAAATAAATCTTTTTTAAAAACATATTTAGAAATCCATACAGGGATGGACAGAGCACTACACACAGATATAGATGGGATGTGGTTTTCCTAGTGAATCATAGCTCACTCTCACCCTACTTTGTACTCCTTGTATCAAAGGATCCCCAAAGGTTATGTGCAATGAATTAATGTTCTCTTTGTGCTCACCAAGCAGACATAATACTGTTCTCTTTTTCACAGCTGAAAAATGAGGAAGTGTCCATCAACAGTGAGATGCTGGTTTGTGGAAGACCTGCAAACACCTGATTGGCTCTAATACTCAAGGAGCTGAACTTGATAATATGTACATCATCTGAGCAATGATATTCAGAGTGCTGGAAGCCCAACAGAGTCACTGAATCACACAAAATTTCATTTAAGATGTTAATAAGCTGTTTCAGCCAAGAGTTCTTTTGTTTAATTTTTTCTACTTCTTTACTTCTTGCTTCCTCGTTTGGGTCCTTTTAAAAACAAAATGATTTTGCTTTTTCTAAAATTTTTAACCATTTTTTGGAAAGTAATAATATATAAATCAAGCAATCATTTAAAGATAGAAATAAAAATTAACTGAGCATGAAAACCATATGCTGAGTTAAAAAAACGTGACAAATGCATTTAAAAAGATTTCCAATAATTGCTTTCCAATGTACAATGTTGTTCAAAAAATACACAAATTTCCAAATTTAAGCCTACTGTAATAGATTTCCTGATATTCAGGTGTATACCATGGATAACTCGTGCTTTATATTATAGTATCTATCAAAC
This sequence comes from Oreotragus oreotragus, assembly GCA_006410675.1. Lineage (NCBI taxonomy): Eukaryota > Metazoa > Chordata > Mammalia > Artiodactyla > Bovidae > Oreotragus > Oreotragus oreotragus. Next base: position 14,382 of record SJYX01022200.1, read on the forward strand.
CAAACATGTTGTTAGGAAATTATGCTTGTGGTTCTTCCAAGACCATGAGCCACAATGCATGCCAAGGTCCAGTCCAATTTTGCAATGGAGTATTTCAAAAGTGGTACTTGAGAAAACTATTACAGATAGTTTTATACAGGATGACATTTTTAATGCCCCCTGGAGATATCTGAGAACAAAGCTGGAATGTGCCAAAATCTTCAAAGGTTACAGTCATCTGAGGAGAACCTGGTTCACATTTGTATTTCTAAGAAGCTACTTTTACGACGCCTGAACACATTGCACAGAAATCTCTCAACACATTTATGATATTCCTGTGCCTTTGACTATCACACCTGCCATACCTCGAGGCCGCCACATTAGTACAAAGAGAGCCAGCAGCAGACTTGCTAGCTGGCTGAGAAAGATGATGAGACCCTAGAAGTCTTTACTTCACACTCCTCCTTCCCCTTACTGCCTTGGAGTCTTCTTGTTTGATCTGTTGCTAGGTTGGCCAAAAGATTCCACTCAAATTATTTCTGCTTGATAATGCACAGCTGTTCCAGTTGCATAATTTCCCTGTTGATTTTAGAAGTATGGATGTTATCACTGGCTGACTGATATGCTTGTCTGCCAGGAGGTGGTGATAGGGGGAGGGGTGTGTGCACGGGCAGGATTATTCAGGTAAGAGGCTTCTAGGTGCTCTCACTGCCCTTCCTTCCTGAGTGAAGAAGGAGACCCCCAGTTCCAGCCTCCAAAGAACCCCTGAGCATCAGCAGAGCTTGAACCATGCTCGAGTTCTCATCCCATTTTATTTTCAGCAGATAAAGTTGTTCTTTTCTGCACAACTTTTCTTCCTGAGCCTTCTAAGCAGGAACTACAACAACCCACTGTGGATGGGAAAATAGGAGGGAGGTGAGAGGGAGTCAAATTCTTCGTCCTCAAAGTAGAAAATGAAATGTGATTTGCAGTGCATCTACGTAAATAAGGGCTTCCCCTGTGGCTCAGCAGTAAAGAGTCCGCCTGCAATGAAAGAGGCACAAGAGACGCGGTTCAAACCCTGGGTGGGGAAGATACCCTGGAGAAGGAAATGGCAACCCATTCCAGTATTCTTGCCTGGGAAATCCTGTGGATTGAGGAACCTGGTGGGCTACAGTCCCTAGGGTCGCAAAGAGTTGGATATGACTGCTGTCTGGGGAGGCCTTACAAATAGCTGTGAAAAAAAAGAGAATAAAAAGCAAAGGAGAAAAGGAAAGATATAAGCATCTAAATGCAGAGTTCCAAAGAATAGCAAGAAGAGATAAGAAAGCCTTCTTCAGCAATCAATGCAAAGAAATAGAGGAAAACAACAGAATGGGAAAGACTAGAGATCTCCAAGAAAATTAGAGATACCAAGGGAACATTTCATGCAAAGATGGGCTCGCTAAAGGACAGAAATGGTATGGACCTAACAGAAGCAGAAGATATTAAGAAGAGGTGGCAAGAATACACAGAAGAACTGTACAAAAAAGATCTTCANGACGCTTAAACCTTGGGAAAAAAAGTTATGACCAACCTAGATAGCATATTAAAAAGCAGAGACATTACTTTGCCAACAAAGGTCCATCTAGTCAAGGCTATGGTTTTTCCTGTGGTCATGTATGGATGTGAGAGTTGGACTGTGAAGAAAGCTGAGCACTGAAGAATTGATGCTTTTGAACTGTGGTGTTGGAGAAGACTCTTGAGAGTCCCTTGGACTGCAAGGAGATCCAACCAGTCCATTCTAAAGGAGATCAGTCCTGGGTGTTCTTTGGAAGGAATGATACTAAAGCTGAAACTCTAGTACTTTGGCTACTTCATGCGAAGAGTTGACTCTTTGGGAAAGATTCTGATGCTGGGAGAGATTGGGGGCAGGAGGAGAAGAGGACAACAGAGGATGAGATGGCTGGATGGCGTCACTGACTCGATGGACGTGAGTTTGAGTGAACTCTGGGAGAGAGTGATGGTCAGGGAGGCCTGGCGTGCTGTGATTCATGGGGTTGCAAACAGACACGACTGAGCGACTGAACTGAACCGAACTGAGCACACACATATGTAAATAAATGTGGTGATCCTCACATCTAAATTTCCACTGAAGAGGAGGACTCTCTCCAGCTGTGGACCCAAAGTGAAACCACTGCTCCATCTAATGCCAGTTATGGACAACCCTGCTTCCCATCACTGCTCTGAAGAACCATTCTCCTGAACTGTCCCTGACGAAGGGCCACTGGGATGGTTAGCACGTTTTCTGTCCCTGGCAACGTGGAAAAGAGGGCAGGCACGTTATAGGCTTTAAGCATCTCTTGCCTCCAAACCTGTGCTTGGAATACCTTTTCTCTCATTATTTGGCTCCCCAGATCCTTCAAGTTCAGGCTGGAGGCCCCGCTTTGTGCTTCCTAACTCTTTGACCTTTCTTCCAATTCAGCAGTCGTTACCTTATGTTATAACTACTGTCTTGATCTTCAGAACCCTGTGCTGTGCTGTGCTTAGTTCTTCAGTCATGTCCAACTTTTTGTGACCCCATGGACTGTATGTAGCTCGCCAGGCTCCTCTGTCCATGGGGATTCTCTAGGCAAGAATCTTGGAGTGGGTTGCCGTGCCCTCCTCTGGGAGATCTTCCCAACCCAGGGATCTCAATGCAGGTCTCTCTCCAGCATTACAAGTAGATTTTTTACTGTCTAAGCCACCAGGGAAGCCCAAGCATACTGGAACGGGTAGCCTATCCCTTCTCCAGGGGATCTTCCTGACTCGGGAATTGAATCGGGGTCTCCTGCATTGCAGGCTGATTCTTTACCAGCTGAGCTACCAGGGAAGCCCCATCACAACCCTGGCATCTAACAATTAACTCCCAGGGGCAGGCACCACAGCTCACCTGTTTGTATCACCAAATTCTGAAGTGTTTAGCTCATAGAAGCCACTTGAGAAATACCTATTGAATCAGTTCAGTTCAGTCTCTCAGTCGTGTCTGACTCTTTGCAACCCCATGAACTGCAGCATACCAGGCCTCCCTGTCCATCACCAACT
>SJYX01022201.1:5087-26363 GCA_006410675.1 Oreotragus oreotragus
AAAAAACGAAAATCATGGCATCTGGTCTCACCACTTCATGGCAAATAGATGAGGAAACAATGGAAACGGTGACAAAAGTTTATTTTGGGGCGCTCCAAAATCACTGCAGATGGCAATTTCAGCCATGAAATTAAAGAAGCTTGCTCCTTAAAAGAAAAGCTATGACCAACCTAGACAGTATATTAAAAAGCAGAGACATTACTTTACCAACAAAGGTCTGTCTAATCAAAGCTATGGTTTTCCCAGTAGACACATATGGATATGAGCATTGGACTCTAAAGGAAACTGAATACCAAAGAATTGATGCTTTCAAAGTGTGGTGTCAGAGAAGAATCTGGAGAGTTCCTTGGACTGCAAGGAGATCAAGCCAGTCAATCCTAAAGGAAATCAGCCCAGAATATTTATTGGAAGGACTGATGCTGAAGCTGAAACTCCAATACTTTGGCCACCTGATGCGAAGNAGAATTGATGCTTTCAAAGTGTGGTGTCAGAGAAGAATCTGGAGAGTTCCTTGGACTGCAAGGAGATCAAGCCAGTCAATCCTAAAGGAAATCAGCCCAGAATATTTATTGGAAGGACTGATGCTGAAGCTGAAACTCCAACACTCTGGCCACCTGAGGCAAAGAGTCGACTCATTGGAAAAGACCTTGATGCTGGGAATGATTGAAGGAAGAAGGAGAAGGGGACAACAGAGGATGAGATGGTTGATGGCATCACTGACCTGAGGACATGAGTTTGAGCAAGCTCTGCGAGTTGGTGATAGACAGGCAAGCCTGGCCATGGTGCAGTCCATGGGATTGCAAAGAATCAGACACAACTGAGTGACTGAACTAACTGACTGACTCTGCATATAGGTTAAATAAGCAGAGTGACAATATACAACCTTGACATATTCCTTTTCCCAGTTTGGAAACAGTTCATTGTTCCATGTCCAGTTCTAACTGGTCCTTCTTGACTTGCATAGAGATTTCTCAGAAGAAAGCAAGGTTTTCTGTTATTCCCATCTCTCTAAGAATTTTTACAGTTTGCTGCGATCCACACCATCAAAAGCTTTGGCATAGTCAATAAAGCAGAAGTAGATGTTTTTCTGGAATTCTCTTACTTTTTCTATGATCCAGCGCATGTTGGCAATTAGATCTCTGGTTCCTCTGCCTTTTCTAAATCCAGCTTGAACATCTGGAAAGTCTTGGTTTACGTACTGTTGAAGCCTAGCTTAGAGAATTTTGAGCATTACTTTGCTAGCACGTGAAATGAGTGCAACTTTGCAGTAGTGTGATCATTCTTTGGCATTGCATTTCTTTGGGATTGGAATGAAAACTGACTTTTTCCATTCCTGTTGCCACTGCTGAGTTTCCCAAATTTGCTGGCATATTGAGTGCAGCACTTTCACAGCATCATCTTTTAGGATTTGAAATAGCTTTTCTCAAATCCCATCACCTTCACTAGCTTTGTTTGTAGTTTTGCTTCAACTAAGGCCCACTTTCCTGGATGTGTAGCTCTAGGTGAGTGATTACCCATCATGGTTATCTGAGTCATTAATATCTTTTTCATATAGTTCTGTGTATTCTTGCTACCTCATCTTAATATTTTCTGCTTCTGTTAGATCCATACAAGTTCTGTCCTTTAATTGCCCATCTTTCCATGATATATTTCATTTGTATCTCTAATTTTCTTAAATTGATCTCTAGTCTTTCCCATTCTTTCCTCTATTTCTTTGCATTATTCACTTAAGAAGGCTTTCTTATCTCTCCTTGTTATTCTTTGGAACTCTGCATTCAGATGCATATATCTTTCCTTGCACCAGATGGCTCCAAATTATTTTCCAATTTAGAATTTGGTGATTTTTAGATCATTCATAGTAGGTGTAAACTCCAAATACTTTGGGGGCTGGTCTGATTCTGTTAATAAATATTACTGCTCTCATATTATGAAGAAGTTTTAAATTCCCTTAAATAGAGTTTCCCTAAAAATCTGTCACAGATGGGCGGGAATCTTGTACCTCATATCCAAAATTTCATGAAGCAAGCCGTTGAGATTATAGCATGCTACATACATTTTTCCTCAGAGAGTCACAGTGCACATTTGCCTGTTAGAGGCTCTGAAAAAGTACTGCAATTAATAATGAAAACAATTTTTACATTTCTAAATGGAGCATTCCTAGTTTTCTACTTTATCTTTCTTAATTTTCAGCCTCAATATCCATCAGTTCAGTTCAGTTCAGTTCAGTTGCTCAGTGGTTTCCGACTCTTTGCGACTCCGTGACTTGCAGCATGCCAGGCCTCCCTGTCCATCACCAACTCCTGGAGTTCTCTCAGACTCATGTCCATCGAGTCAGTGATGCCATCCAGCCATCTCATCCTCTATCGTCCCCTTCTCCTCAATCCCTCCCAGCATCAGTCTTTTCCAATGAGTCAACTCTTCGCATGAGGTGGCCAAAGTACTGGAGTTTCAGCTTCAGCATCATTCCCTCCAAAGAAATCCCAGGGCTGATCTCCTTCAGAATGGACTGGTTGGATCTCCTTGCAGTCCAAGGGACTCTCAAGAGTCTTCTCCAACACCACAGTTCAAAAGCATCAGTTCTTCTGCACTCAGCTTTCTTCACAGTTCAACTCTCACATCCATACACGACTACTGGAAAAACCATAGCCTTGACTAGATGGACATTTGTGGCAAAGTAATGTCTCTGCTTTTGAATATGCTATTTAGGTTAGTCATAACTTTTCTTCCAAGGAGTAAGCATCTTTTAATTTCATGGCTGCAGTCACCATCTGCAGTGATTTTGGAGCCCCCCAAAATAAAGTCTGGCACAGTTTCCACTGTTTCCCCATCTATAAACATCCTATAAACTCTTCATTCTGGCCATCCAATAAATTCTCCTTTATCTTTCCCACCCTATGGCTCTTGCCATTTTCCTTCATTAGGAAGATTTTAGTTTTTGCATATGCCATTTGTTCTTATGTCTTACGTAGCTCTTCCTGAAAGCAAAACCTAAAAGAAATCTCACTTTTGCACTCATCCCACAGTCTAACGTGGTTGTGTTTCATGTGGTTTACTTATTAGCTCCTAATGGTACCTTAGGACTGAATATATTCTGATATATTTATAACACTTTGTATATATAGTGTTTTACACCAAATAGATAAAGCTTCTTGGAATTATTAAAGAGACCATGAGGCAGTTGGAACTCTATTGATCCATGCTCAATGTAAATATGCTAATTTCAAATTATAATCTTTTATAATCTTGAAGATCTAATAAGAATGGATAGTATCAAACACTATCCATTAGTGGATAATGACAGACTTTTCTTAGGCAAAGCATCAGTGTAGTCCATAGTGATTTTTTAAAACAAATTACTTTCCTGTATTCACTCTTGTCTCTGCTTGATGATCACATTCCAGATGGGATGATGGCTTTGTAGATATCACATTTCAATGAATAAACCATGTTCTCTATTTTCATTATTTCATTTCCACTATTATGTTTTTATTATGGGTGCATCTGTTTTCACATCACATATTGGAATACAACTTGGTGATTTTGCTTTCTAGAAAATATATTCTATGTCTCCCTGTCAACTTGATCCAGAGAGAGAAAATGGTTTTTGACTCAGATTGTTGTAGGTCTGGCCCTGGAAACCTACATAAGTCTCTCTAAACATCTTAAGTGACAGAATCTAAGGCAAACAATGATTGTCCCTTTATGAATCACCAAGCAAAGGGGACTTAAAAAAAAAAAAAAAAAAGACAAGTAATGCCCTCCCTGTAACACTAGCTATTTCATTTCAGGAAAATGTAATGAAAACTTCCCAGACCAGATAGGTCTAATACCTAAACTAAAAATCATAAATGGAATTGCCTAAGTCAAATTTAAGCAGAAAGTTCACTCAGAGGGACGTTGAGTTATCTCAGGTAGAGATGGATTGTTTTCAAATAAAGGCAATTGACAAGCTTTAGCAAATGAAATATATGAGTAATAATAATAATTTACTTCTTACAGTATTTCATGTCTACTACTTCTCTCAAAATTTTATCTCCCCAACTTAACAATGTATAGCTAAATGACACTAATTAAAAAGATTAATTTTCTATTATTAACTAAATTATTAGTTAATTATTATTATTATTAATATTATTATTAACTAAAGTTATTCTAAATTTTAAATTAAGAGAGTGATGAAGGCATTTACTTAGAAACTGCTTAAATTAGAAACTATTTAGAAATTAGAAAAACTGGGAAGTAGAAAATCTTTATTCCATCCCAAGATATTTTTCTCTCTTTGGGATAAAGTTAAAAAATAATCAAAGTTTTTAAAAGTGCTCAAGTATTTTGTGCATACAGAGTATATACACTGTATCCTTTCTTCAAAAATAATTCATTGAATAATTACTTAGATCTTATTTTTCCTTCTATCTTCTTTATCTAGAGCATTAGTATCAGGATTAAGGAGCATAATGTAATTAGTCTACCATTTCTTAGCCTTTTTGTGGTTAAAATCAAATCCCTGAAAATCTGTGATTCAGGAGTTTGAGATGTCTAGTCAAATGCCAGGTGCACCAAAGGTAAACAGAAATAGAAAAATACTTCCCTTTTATTGAATTATGAAATAAACCTTTTACAAGAATGTGCAGTTGAAGACAGTGAAGTGTTCAATTCTAACTCTGTTTCTTTTCTTTCAACCTTTTAGCTGAATTGCTAATTAAGAGCTTCATTTTTCTTCCAGAGGAAGAATGAAGATGTTTGTTGCCCTGTTAAATTGCTGTTATCAAATGATCAGGTTCTAGTTCAGGATTTTAGCTAAAGAAAGCTCAAGCATCTGGAAAAAGTACAGGATAAATATCCTTATCAAGATTATTGCCTTTCAATATACAGCATAAGGCAACTGCTACTTAGACTGTTCTGGCTTTTTGTATTTATCTCAGTTGGATGGCTTGTTATTTACCCTCCTCTTATTTCTTCAGTAACCTAAGGGACTGACCATCCTAAAAGTCTTCCCTGTATTTCTGTGACTACTTCTAGAATAGAATCTCCCTTTAAGGGACTTATTAAGCATGATTCACATCTGCCTTCTCTGCTTTTCCTTGGTGAACACATACATTTCAAGTATAGGAGAGAGAAAACTTTATCCTTTATCCTCTCGGGTTGATCCCTGACAAAATGCAGATTAATAAGAAAAAGAATGCGAATTTTATTTGATTTTAATATTTTAATTTTTACATCTAGATGGAGATATCACAGGAAAGAAAGCATAAAACCCAAAGAAGCAGTTAAGCCTGAGTGCTTCTATAACATTTTACCAAAGATAGATAAATTAGCGGAAAAGTGACAACACAAAGGAAAGAGGACTGGGCTTCTAGGAGAGGTAAACTTTGATAAGATGATACAAGGGAAATTAATGGAAGATCAGGGTTATTTCAGTAAGGTTTGCTATTGAGATGCAAGTAAGGATGTCTTCAATGGTGAACCATTCTCCTCCTGATGTGGGAAGAAAAAGGAAGCTACTACCTCCACAAGGAATGTTTCTGCTTTGCCTTCAGGTGAAGAGGGAGAGGGTAGATGGCTTTCCTGTGTCTGCTGCTTCTTAATTGTCTTAAACTCAAGAATAATTCTTTGGTTAAAATAGCATACTTTGGGATAACATATTCTGATCCTCCTCCCAAATTTCTCCTGGGAATTCACTTGGACTAAACTCACATTCTTGGGCTCATATCGAATCCAGTGCTTCATTCAATCTGTACTCACTTTTATACACTTCTTTTCCCCCTCACCCAGTTCTGCTGACCCACCCTGAAGACATTTCCCCATCTGCATCTCTGTCTAGTCTCATCCAGAGGACTGTGCTGGAGTTTACCCTGCTATCTTTCCAATGTATCTATTATGGCATAAAGTATTCATCCAACTTCCTTCAGAACATTCCTATGTAATTTTCAGTCAACTTTATTTCTCATATCTTCCTCTTCCCTTTTCTTTTTATCTCAGTAAGTTTTGCTTCTTTCAAAGTATGAGCATTGGTTTTAAAATTTTTTAATTTTGTTTTTCACATGAAGGCTTGAAGAGTATTTTGAGGGTGTTAAAAATGTAAATATTAACTTGTCCTTTCTCTTTGAAGCTATAAAATACCAAATTAAGATACTATGTTTCCTGATGGATGACTAAGAAGTTTATAAACAAGCAAGTCAGGAGTAGGAAAGAATGAAAAAAAATTAAATTGTTTTGCTTCACTGAGAAAATACTAGTTGGAACTCTCCTTTTCACTTCCTTCACCAAACCTTTAACCTTGCCTGAATCTGTCTCCATTGTAGTTCTTTATAAATATATATTAAAAAAAAAATCTCTAGCCCCAATCAAAAGCACATGTTACCTTTTAGCTTTTGCTTTCTCAAGAAGTCCAGTCTTTAAATTATTTCCTCTTTTTTCTCCATTATCAGTCAATCTTTCCCTCTTTGTTGGGTTTTCTCATTGGTGTGCAAGCATGATTGTATCTTATAAAAAACTAGAAGTCAAGCATCCCCTTTAAATCAGTTTCCACTGTAGCTCTTACATCTCACATTGTCCTACTCCACTTCCTATTTCCCTTCCCATCAATATTTCTCCAAAGGGTAAATGTGGCCACTCTGTTTTCAGTTCTTTACCACTCTTTCTCTTAAGACCACTGTGCTCTGGGGACTGTTTTCAAGCTTCATTGGAACTGCTCTTGTTAAGGTTAACGATAATCTCCAATAGCCAAATCAGAGAATACCTTCTGCCTTCCAAAGATAAGATTTCATATCAGTGAATGTATCTTTTCTTTAATATCCTCTGACATCATAGTTTACCCAGGGACTGAGTCTTTGCAGATTCTTCCTTATTGGCTTGTACCTTAAACTTTGGAGATTTCTGAGGCTGTCTGTCTCTCTCTCTCCTTCTTCTCCCTCCTCTTCCCTTCTCCAGTTCTCCTCTCTTCTTCCTTTTTCTCCTCTGATCTCTTCTCCCTCCTTTCTCCATGTAAAATTTCTTTATAGGTGATCCCATCCACATTCCTGGCTTCAAATAGCACTCTATATATATTTTGTGAGACTAAGGGCTTTTTATGTCTCTTATTCTTAATAACATAAAGTGAAAGTTACATATAAAGTGAAAGTCGCTCAGTCATTGTCCTCCTCTTTGTACAAGTACTACTCTACTGTAGCCCATGGAATTCTCCAGGCCAGAATACTGGAATGGGTAGCCTTTCCCTTCTTCAGAGGATCTTCCCAACCCAGGGGTCAATACCAGGTATCCCACATTGCAGGCAGATTCTTTGCCAGCTGAGCCACAGGGGAAGCCCTAAGGGCTTGTATTATTAGGGTGCTACTGTCTAACGCAATACCTGAAAAAGAGTAGGCTCTTGTATTAACCTTCCGGGGCGTCCATGGATGGTTAAAAGAATAGAAATGTATTTCTTGATTACGGAGGCTGGGAAATCCAAGATTAAATTGTCAGCAAGGTAGTTTTCATTCTGAGGCCTCTTCTCTGGGCTTGTAAGCAGCTGCCGTATCACTGTGTGCTCTCATGGCCTCTCCTTTGTACTAGTGTGGAGAGGGCGATCAAGCTTTCTAGCACCTCTTCTTAAAACAGCACTGATTATATCAAACAGGGCTTGACCCTCATGATTTTATCTAACTCTAATACTTCCGAAGAGCCTTGTCTCCAAATACCATGACGTTGGAATACCGAATGCCATACCAGCTCATACCATATGCTAGGGCTCCACAGAGTTTACTGAAAAAGTCTCATGAGAGTTTTGAGTTCAGCTCTGACAGAGAAAAGGAACTTTCATTTTGGATTCTCTATCCAATTTCTCAGAGAATATACTGTACTAATTTACACCCCCACTAACAGTGCACAAGGTTTCCCTTTTCTTCATTTCCTCACTAGCACTTGTTATCACTTGTCTTTCTGATAGTATTTATTGCAACAGATCTGAAGTGATATCACATTATGATTTGTTTTTTATTTAATTTTTGGCCACATCTCACAGCATGTGGAATCTTAACTCCTGACCAAGGATCAGACTTGTCTCTCCTACATTTGGAAGCATGAACCTTTACCACTGAACCACCAGGGAAGTTCTCATACTGTGCTTTCCTTATGCCTACCCGTCGTTCATACCATCAACCAATACTTCCATGAGCTCCGTAGTTTTCAAGGTTCTGCATGTGAGATGGTTAGTAATGTTGAGCAANTTGGAGAAATGTCTATTTAGTTCTTTGGCCCATTTTTTGATTGGGTCGTTTATTTTTCTGGAATTGAGCTGTATAAGTTGCTTGTATATTTTTGAGATTAGTTGTTTGTCAGTTGCTTCATTTGCTATTATTTTCTCCCATTCAGAGGGTTGTCTTTTCACCTTTTTTATAATTTAAATTTATTTATTTATTATTATTTTTTTACTTTACAATATTGTATTGGTTTTGCCACACATCAACATGAATTCACCATCAGACACATGATTTACAAATATCTTCTCATATTCCATAGATTGCCTTTTCCATGAACAACATGCCTTTTCACTTAGAGATATAGCTACCTTTTATACCACTTCTGGACATATATCCTTAGCAATAAACACATATCTGCACTTAAGTTCATGGAAGCAACCTAAGCACACATGATGCAGGACTAGATAAAAAATATGTTATGCTATGTGTGTGTATGTGTCTATATATGATGCAATATTATTCAGTAATAAGAAAGAAGGAAATTCTGCCATTTGTTACAATGTGAATGAAACTTGAGGGCATTATACTAAGTGAAATAAATCAGACAGAAAAAAGCTGTGTATGTATATGGTCATCAAATATTGTATGCTCTCACATGTGGAACCTTGAAAAATATGGAGCTTGTGGAAATAACAATTTGGTTGGTGGTATGAAGGGTGGAGTGGAGTAAGGAAAATAGATGAGGCCAGTCAAAGTGTACAAGCTTTCAGTTATAAAATGAATACACTTTATTTTTTTAAATTTTAAAAAATATAAATGCATTTATTTTAATTGGAAGTTAATTACTTTACAATATTGTATTGGTTTTGCCATACATCAACATGAATCCGCCACAGGTATACCCATTTTAGAAATCTAATAATGTACAATATAGTGACCATAGTTAAGAATACTCTGTTGTATACTCAAAAGTTGCTTAAGAAATCTATCTAAAAACTTCTTACCTTTTGCTGTTCAGTTGCCAAGTTGAATTCAACTCTTTGTGACCCCATGGACTGCAGCACACCAGGCTTCCCTGTCCTCACTATCTCCCAGATTTTGTTCAAATTCATGTCCATTAAGTCGTGATGCCATTCAACCTTCTCATCCTCTGTTGCCCCCTTCTTCTTCTGCCCTCAATCTTTCCCAGCATCAGGGTCTTCTTATCATAGGACCCACAGAAAAAGGTAACTAAGTGGGATGATGGATATGTTCAGTTCTGTTCAGTTGCTCAGTCATGTCTGACTCTTGTGACCCCGTGGACTGCAACATGCCAGGCTTCCCTCTCCTTCACTAACTCCCAGAATTCACCCAAACCCATGTCCGTTGAGTCGGTGATGCCATCCAACCGTCCCATCCTCTGTCATCCCCTTCTCTTCTTACCTTTAATCTTTCCCAGTATCAGGGTCTTTTCAAATAAATCAATTCTTCGCATCAGGTGGCCAAAGTTTTGGAGTTTCAGCTTCAAGCATCAGGCCTTCCAATGAATATTCAGGACTGATTTCCTTTAGGATGGATATGTTAACTATTCTTATTGTAATAATCATTTTGCAATGCATATATCAAATGATGTACACTTTAAACTTACACAGTGTTGTATGTTAATTACATCTCCATAAAGTTGGAGGGGGAATACAAGAGAAGGGTAGTTTAAGTGAAGGTTTTAAGATTTGTGCTTCCTTTTAAAACTGTGTTTAAATCTTCTCTTGAAAATACTTAAATACTATTTTGGTCTTCTCTATCTCTTGAGGTCCATAGAACACATAGCTATAAAAGACAGTTTAACCTCAATTATGGATGTGGAAATTCTGAATAATCCTAAATAGTACATTTTAACTAATGATAATTTGAACCTGAAAATTTGGGGGAGAAAGGTGGTGCAGGATTGAAGAGGGCTGTCCTGGGCAGTATCCTGTGTTTACCATCTTCCTTGGCCCATTGAATGCCAGTAGCACCTCCTTCATTTTGACACCCAGAAAGGTATTCAGACATTGTGAGTGTCCTCAGAATTGGCCAGCAAGTTGTGTGGCAGAAAGTTGTCTCCCACTTAAAACCATGGTCTTCAAGTATATTTTTCTCTGAGAAACTGGCTTGAGAATCAAAACTGAAAGTTCTTTTACTCTGTTGGAGTCCAGCACAAAACCTGGCCTTCTCTCGTGAGACTTTCTTCAATAAATTCTATGGAACTAATTATGCCTCCATTTGTAACCTGTTTTGCATTTTTAATCTTTTGTTTATAATTATATAAACATGTATCAGGTTTCTGTTGCCATTGTGGTTTAATATGTGTATATTATTTGTCCTAATGACGTCTTAACTTTTTGGAGGTTAGGACTATTAAAAATATATTTCATCTAATTTCACGAAGAAAGTAGGCATTGAAACATGTATTTTATCTCATTTCATGAAGAAGGTAGGCATTAACTAGCTAAACAAATATGGAAATATCTATAAGAGATCTTTGCTCACATTTTTAAATGTAAACTTATAAATCAGTATACAAAATATTATCCAGTAAGATTCCGTCTTTTTTTTTTTTAATTTTATGGTGGAATTTGGTTAATTTTGTTAGGCTAGTATGGTAGCTTTTCACTCCATTCAGGTGTGCTTGGAAAGGTTTAATATTAGTACAGTCTACCTATGTCATTTCAATGGAGAAAAACAGATATGTTGACATTTTAATTCAGGCATAATAGATTGTGTCTGAGAGTGAGCAGAGGTTATTGGTTTTTAACCTGATTTTAATTTGGGAAGTTGAATTATACAGATCTGAAAATAGGAGTAGCTAATGGAAGGAGAAGCACACTTACACTCTGAAAGTTCTTGGATATGCTTCTTCCCTGTTCTGCTCTGGGAAGTCCCTCTGAAGTCACAGGGAGGTCCCTGAACCCAGCTGGGACAGGAGCAACCTTGAGAATTCCATGAAGACATCTGCTTGGATAGCTATAAAGTGGGACCACTGAACTCATTCCTAACAACCAGTCAACTCCTTTTAGTTCATTTTCCAGGGCGAGATTAAATTATGCTGGAAACCTCACCAATGAACCTTATAAAAAGAGATGAATTTACTCCCAATTTTCATCAGGTTTTGAAGTAAAACCATTAAAAACCAGTATCCCGCAGCAGACTGCTGGAAACAAATTTGCGTTTCATTCTCAGGAACAGAAAAATTTCTAGGCAATCCTTCAGTAAGAGCGCCTATGTTTACTACCTTTTAAAGAAACCCATCTTGTGGACACTTGATCTGGGACCGATACAGCCCATTGCTATGCATGTCAGATGATATTTAAAAGGAACCTGGAGATTTGTATTCTCAGTTTTGAAAAGAGTCATAGCTCTTTAAAATCTTTCTTTCAACAAGGAATATGATTGAGTTACATTGTAGTGGAGTTGCTCAGTTAGCTCATATGCTGATTCCTCTTTAAGAAATAATAGTTACAGTTTCCCAGTGGAAGCTTATTGTAAATGTAGCATTTCTTTATTTTACTAGGCAAGTAAGTGTGTGAGAGATGACAGCCTTTGTTTGCTAAGTGTCATGAAGACACATGAGCCTAAAGGGTGAAGAACATCCACAGGCTAGATATCCACAGGTTTTTATTAATGACAGCAGAACTATATTGACATTTAATTTTACGTTCAGTAAAATGAATAAATCTTAAACATGCAGGTGTTTTTTTTGACACATGTGCATTTCTTTCACCCATATCATAAGGAACATTTCCATCACCTCTGAAAATTCTGTTGTGCTCTTTTTGATCAATATGTTTACCTTCTCTTCAAAGTCAGTCAGTTCTAAAATTGTATCAAAATGATTTTTTTTTTCCCTTGAGCTTCATGTGATACTTTTTTCTTTCTTTCTTTTTTTTCTTTTTACTTTTTTGGCTCAGGGTAATATTTGTGAGATTGCTTTATGTCACTGCATGTATTCATTTGTCAGTCATCCTTTATTGACCATTCATATTTCACTATGTTAATATATCATGATTAGTTGATGTATTTTCCTGTTACTGGACATTTTTTCGAGTTTGGAAGTCTCATAAATAGTGATGCTATAAATATTCATGTATGTACAAGTCAGATTGTAGAACATACTCAACTCATTTCTCTGGGATAAGTGTTTAGGAGTGCAATAACTAATTCATAAATAAAGTGTATATATAACTTACTAGAAACTGCCAAACATTTTCCAAAATGATTGTATTAACTTACTTTCTTGAACCAACAATGCATGAGTTCTGGTTGCTCCACCTCAACATCCTCAGTTTCTTCTTGAGGAATACACAGAATGATTTAATAAACCCCCAGTGCCCATTCTATTTTAGTTATTTTTATCTATGGACAAAGAGAAGGAAATGGGGGAAGAAATTTTTGGAACATATTTATATTTAACCCATCTCATTTTCATTCTGTGTATGTTTTTAGCTTTAAAGTGTGGGTCTTGTGGGCTTCCTAGGTGGCTTGATTGTAAAGAATCTGCATGCCAATGCAGGAGATCCAGGTTTGATTGCTGGGTCAGGGAGATCCCCTGGAGAAGGAAATGGCAACCCACTCTAGTATTTTTGCCTGGAAAATCCCATGGACAGAGGAACAGTGGATTATAGTCCATGGGGTCACAAAGAATCAGACACAACTAAGTACATATACACATGTGTATCCATGTGCCTTGTAGGCAGCATTTAGAATTTTTTTTAATCCAATCAGTCACCCTGTGTCTTTTGATTGATGCATTTGGTACATAGACACGTTGACATTTAAAGTAATTGTTTCTAGGTAGGTACTTATTGCAAGTTTATTTGTTTTCTGGTAATTTTTATAGTTCTTCTCTTTTCATGTCTTTTTATTAAGTCCCTTTTGGTTTGATGATTTTCTTTTTTTAAAATATTAATTAATTTATTTTAATTGGAGGCTAATTACTTGACAATATTGTATTGGATTTACCATACATCAACATGAGTCCACCCCGGGTGCATATGTGTTTCCCATCCTGAAACCCCTTCCCACCTCCCACTCCATACCATCCCTCTGGGTCATCCCAGTGCACCAGCCCTGAGCATCCTGTATTATGCATTGAACTTGGACTGGTGATTCGTTTCACATATGATATCATACATGTTTCAATATCATTCTCCCAAATCATCCCACCCTCTCCCTCTCCCACAGAGTCTAAAAGACTGTTCTATACATCTGTGTCTCTTTTGCTATCTCGCATACAGGGTTATCATTACCATCTTTCTAAATTCCATATATATGCATTAGTATACTGTATTGGTGTTTTTCTTTTTGGCTTACTTCACTCTGTATTATAGGCTCCAGTTTCATGCACCTCATTAGAACTGATTCAAATGCATTCTTTTTAATGGCTTAGTAATATTCCATCATGTATATGTACCACAGCTTTCTTATCCATTTGTCTGCTGATGGACATCTAGGTTGCTTCCATGTCCTGGCTATTATACACAGTGCTGCGATGAACATTGGGGTACACGTGTCTCTTTCAATTCTGGTTTCTTTGGTGTGTATCCCCAGCTTAGTAATAGATATGTTTCTTCCTCTCTATTTTTGTGTATCCATTGTAGTAATAGGTTTTTTACTTCTAATTACCATGGGATTCATACACGTTTACTTAACTATATCTACTTATTTTAAACTGATGTAAGTTCAAATACATTCTAAAAACTCTAATTTTTTTACTCCCCTCTTCCACATTTTTGTTTCTGATTTCATTTTTTAAACCTCATGCTTAGCCCTTGTCTACTACGGTAATTGCTTTTATAATTTTTTTGGCTTTTATTTTTTGTAATAGTTTAAGTAGCTGATCCTTAGCCTTTACTATACATTTGCCTTTACTAGTGGGATTTTTCCTTTTCTATGGCTTTTGCTTTTCTTTTCCACTTAGGGAAGACCCTTTAACATTTCTTTTACAGTAGGTTTAATATCAAAGAACTCTTTCAGCTTTTGCTTGTCTGAGAAGTTCTTTATCTCTCCTTCTGTTCTAAATGGTAGTCCTACTGATAGAGGATAGTAGGTTGCAGAGTTTCTTTGTTTGTTTTCCCCAGTACTTTTACTATATCATGCCACTCACTTTGGCTTCCAAAGATTCTGATTCCTTATGGGGATTCCCTTGTATATGACCCTGTTTTTTTCTTGCTGCCTTTAGAATCCTCTATTTTTAACTTTTCCCATTTTAACTGTGATATGCCTTAGTGTAGATCTGTTTGTTTTTATCTTGTTTGGGACCCTCTCTGCTTCCTATACCTTTATATCTGCTTCCTTGTACAGATTTTGGGAGGTTTTCAATCATAATTTATTCAAATATATTTTTTATTCCCTTCTCTTACTCTTCTCCTTCCGGGACCTTTATAATTCAAATGTTAATGTGCATAATGTTATCCCAGAGGTCTCTTAAACTGTATTCCTTTCTTTTTAAAATTTGTTCTTCTGATTGGGTGATTTCCATTATTTAATGCCAGATCACTTATTCATTCTTCTGTGTCACTTAGCCTGCTATCCATCCTTTCTAGTATGTGTGTGTGTGTTTCTTAATTCACCTACTAAGTTCTTCACTTCTGAGTCTTTTAATATTTTCTTGTTTCTTGTTAAAATTTTCATTGTGTACATCTATTCTTTTTCTTTATTCAGTTAACATTTTTACTGATGCTTTGGATTCTTTAAATGGCCAATTGTTTCTTTCTATTTCATTCTTTTTTTCAGGGGTTTCCTTGTTCTTTCAATTGCTAGCAGTTTCCCTGACTTTAATTTTGCTTAACACTCTTTGCCTTTATGAATTTAGGTAAAACAGTTGAACTCCCAAGGTCTCGAAGTGGTGACCTTATGTGGGAGTTTCTCTATACAAACTGCATGTACCCAGTGCCTTTGGTGGGAGACCTGAATTGGGTGGAGATGCCAGTCCAGCTTTCCACACAGTGTTCTGGCAGCTATCACCCCTGTTGAGGGTAAAATGGGACAGCTAGAACTGGAGTCTGGAGTGAGGCAAATCTTTCCTCTGCCTAGTGGCCATCATTCCCCCAGGGGAGGGGAAGAGTGCAGGGTCTGATTCTAAACTGCTGGAGCAGAAGCCCTGTTCCATTCCCTCTAAGTGTGTATTTTTCCTCTCTCCCTGCACTGGGACCCTTGCCCTAGAAGAGTTGGAGGCAGAAGCACGTGGACCTCATGTCGGCTGTCGGCTTATGTTGGCCACAGATAGTTTTGATCTGTCTCTAATGTGCTGCCTGTGCTGCTGTCTGCAATTGTTTCCCTCACTCTTTGCAGCCGCAGCCTTGATGCCAGTGTGCTTTGTTCCTCTTGGCCTATCAGCTCACGACTCTTCCTATGGCAAAGCACACAGCAGGGTAACCAGGGCTCCTGTGGACTCGGGATCTCAGGGTTGAGCTGTGACGAATGGGTTGCCTAAGGATCTGGGCTGCTTCTGAGGCACTGTTTGAATAGGTACCAACATTGACCCCTACCTTCCCACCCAGGCTCTGTCCCAGGACCAGGTCACCTCTGTCTCTCTCTGTGTAGTGTCCAGTGCTCCATATCCAGTGGTGCACCATGGCATACAGTGACTGGGGCTGGAATGTTTCTTCAGTTCAGGCTGGAAGGCATGCTGAGGCAGTCGTGGGAAATCTGGCAGCCACTGGGGCAGACCTCTCTCCACTCTTCCTTAGGGGCAAGCCAGTGGGCATGCACTCCTCATGAGCTTAGTCCAAGTTTCCCACTGCCTTCTGCTGGTCCCAGCAGTCCTGAAACCATCCAAGGGGGTTCATCATCCCCATGTAGGCCCTCAGGACTGGAACACCTAATCTGTGGTGCTCACAGCTCACTCCTCAAGGCAATTGTCCCTTTTCCCTTTGGCCCCTTCTCAGGGGCACAGGTTCCAACCCAATTGCTTTTCTTTACTTCCTACCTGATTACACATATATCTTTCTTATAGTTTTGATTGTACAGAAGTCCTTCTGCCAGTTTCCAATTAGTTTTCAGTGAGAATTTTTCCATGTGTTGATGTATTTTTGATATGTTCACCGGGATAAAGAGAGCTCCATGTCCCCTTACTCTGCCATCTTGCTTGATCATTTACACTTTGTGTTGACAGTTCCTACTTTCCTTAAATTGCAACCTTAGAAGTGATTGTTAGTTGATGAACATTGATTTCTGCTCCAACTCAGGAGCAGATTTACAATTCTCACTCTGCTCTTTCTGCTCAGAGTGTACTGCCTTCTTTTGCTACCATATAGATCCTATTGTTCATCTTCCCTTAAAAACATTCCTAGATATATGACATTAAATGTATATATTCTGTATTAATACTTAAACTCTTTACCACTAGTGCCACCAAATGGTACCTACATCAAATTGTAATTTGTATAGTGAAAATAACAATCAACTTCTTTAATGATTTATTTTTTAGTTTTTATTTTGAAATAATTCAAAACCTTGAACTCTTATAAAGCATTTTCAATACTGTCTTTTGCCCGATTCAGTTTTAATATTTTGTGACATTTGCTTTACCATTTTATTTCTCTATATTCATGTATATTATTTTTTCTGAATAATTTGAGAACAATACATAACACATACTTACTTCTAAATACATGAGTATTTTCCCTAAAACAAAGATATTATTTTACACAACTATAGTATAATTATCAAAATAAAGAAATAACCATTAATATAATAGTAATCTTTAAAATATATACCTTAAGTTTTGGTAATTGTTTCAATAATTTCCTTTATTGCAAAATAAATGAGTTTTTCTTATTCAGGATGCAGTCCAGGAAAACTTGTTGGCTTTGTCTCTTCCTTATCTTTTAATCTGGAGTAGTTCTGCTTTTTTTTTTTTTTTAATCATCTTGGAATTCCTGAGGAACATGGACCTTTCATTGGTTTGTCTCCTAACTTGCATCTGTTTATTGCTTACTCATGTCATGCTTTTGAATTTTGGTGTTGGAGAAGACTCTTGAAAATCCCTTGGACAACAAAGAGATCAAACCAGTCGAGCCAAAGGAAATCAACCCTGAATATTTATTGGAAGGACTGATTCTAAAACTGAAGCTCCAATACGTTAGCCACCAGATTGCAAAGAGCTGACTCGTTGAAAAGATCCTGATGCTGAGAAAGATTGAGGGCAAAAAGAAAAAGGGGTGGCAGTGGATGCAATGGTTAGATTGCATCCTCAACTCACTGGATGTGAATTTGAGCAAACTCTGGGAGATAGTGAAGGACAGGGAAGTTTGGCATGCTGCAGTCCATGGTGTCACAAATAGTCAGACTCCATTTAGCTAATAAACAATAACGTTGCTTACTCATAAATTTATGTTATGACTTGTGGGAAAGAATTTCACAGACAGAATATTGTGTTCTTAGAGCATCATCTCTGGAGGCATAAGTTGCACCTTTCTCAAAATTGGTGATGATAATTTTCATTTGCTTAAGGTGATGACTAGCAGGTTTCTCTATACAAAAGTTAGTCTTTCCTCTTTGTAGTTAATAACTGTCTTGAGAGAAGATATTTGAGGCTATATGATATCCTATTGTTGATCACTCAATAGATTTAGCACCATCTGATGATATTTCCCTGAAACTATTGCTACTAACTTGATTGTCACGTATTGAATCCCTGTATCACTAATACCTTTTGCATGTGTTACTTGGCATTCTACTCAAAGGAAGGGTGGGCTTGCCTGATAGCTCAGAGGTAAAGAATCTGCCTAGAAAGAGATTCAGGATCTATACCTGGGTCAGGAATATCCTCTTAAGTGAGAAATACCAACCCATTCCAGTATTCTTCCCTGGAAAATACCATGGACAGAGGAGACTTGTGTGCTGGTGCATGGGGTCACAAAGAGTCAGACACAACTAAGCATGAACACACAACAAAGGAAGGGCTGTTTCATTTGTTTATTATTTTTTACATAGACTCATAGACTCTTACCTTGTGCTATGTATTATGATTTGCTATCATTATTTCCTTTGATGGTGAGATTACCCTAAGACCTTTGATTATTTTTACCCGTGAAACAATTGTGAAGTTATATACTTTACATCAAACTTTCATCATTACGTGCTGAGTAGCAAGGCCCATCTAGGTAAATGAAAAACTAGATCAAAGCATAATGCACACATTCAGTTCAGTCCAGTTGATGAGTCATGTTTGACTCTTTGTGACCCCATGAACCACAGCATGCCAGGCTTCCCTGTCCATCACCAACTCCCGGAGTCTACCCAAACCCATGTCCATCGAGTTGGCATCATCCAACCATCTCATCCTCTGATGTCCCCTTCTCCTCCTGCCTTCAATATTTCCCAGCATCAGGGTCTTTTCAAATGAGTCAGCTCTATGCATCAAGTGGCCAAAGTATTGGAGTTACAGCCTCAACATCAGTCCTTCCAGTGAACACCCAGGACTGATCTCCTTAGGATCTGTCTCTTATACACATCTAGATGTGTATAAGAGACAGCCCTTACTCTGCCATCTTGCTTGATCATTTACACTTTGTGTTGACAGTTCCTACTTTCCTTAAATTGCAACCTTAGAAGTGATTGTTAGTTGATGAACATTGATTTCTGCTCCAACTCAGGAGCAGATTTACAATTCTCACTCTGCTCTTTCTGCTCAGAGTGTACTGCCTTCTTTTGCTACCATATAGATCCTATTGTTCATCTTCCCTTAAAAACATTCCTAGATATATGACATTAAATGTATATATTCTGTATTAATACTTAAACTCTTTACCACTAGTGCCACCAAATGGTACCTACATCAAATTGTAATTTGTATAGTGAAAATAACAATCAACTTCTTTAATGATTTATTTTTTAGTTTTTATTTTGAAATAATTCAAAACCTTGAACTCTTATAAAGCATTTTCAATACTGTCTTTTGCCCGATTCAGTTTTAATATTTTGTGACATTTGCTTTACCATTTTATTTCTCTATATTCATGTATATTATTTTTTCTGAATAATTTGAGAACAATACATAACACATACTTACTTCTAAATACATGAGTATTTTCCCTAAAACAAAGATATTATTTTACACAACTATAGTATAATTATCAAAATAAAGAAATAACCATTAATATAATAGTAATCTTTAAAATATATACCTTAAGTTTTGGTAATTGTTTCAATAATTTCCTTTATTGCAAAATAAATGAGTTTTTCTTATTCAGGATGCAGTCCAGGAAAACTTATTGACTTTGTCTCTTCCTTATCTTTTAATCTGGAGTAGTTCTGCTATATATATATTTTTTTATCATCTTGAAATTCCTGAGGAACATGGACCTTTCATTGGTTTGTCTCCTAACTTGCATCTGTTTACTGCTTACTCATGTTATGCTTTTGAATTTTGGTGTTGGAGAAGACTCTTGAGAATCCCTTGGACAACAAAGAGATCAAACCAGTCGAGCCAAAGGAAATCAACCCTGAATATTTATTGGAAGGACTGATTCTAAAACTGAAGCTCCAATACGTTAGCCACCAGATTGCAAAGAGCTGACTCGTTGAAAAGATCCTGATACTGGGAAAGATTGAAGGCAAAAAGAAAAAGGGGTGGCAGTGGATGCAATGGTTAGATTGCATCCTCAANAATCCCTTGGACAACAAAGAGATCAAACCAGTCGAGCCAAAGGAAATCAACCCTGAATATTTATTGGAAGGACTGATTCTAAAACTGAAGCTCCAATACGTTAGCCACCAGATTGCAAAGAGCTGACTCGTTGAAAAGATCCTGATGCTGAGAAAGATTGAGGGCAAAAAGAAAAAGGGGTGGCAGTGGATGCAATGGTTAGATTGCATCCTCAACTCACTGGATGTGAATTTGAGCAAACTCTGGGAGATAGTGAAGGACAGGGAAGTTTGGCATGCTGCAGTCCATGGTGTCACAAATAGTCAGACTCCATTTAGCTAATAAACAATAACGTTGCTTACTCATAAATTTATGTTATGACTTGTGGGAAAGAATTTCACAGACAGAATATTGTGTTCTTAGAGCATCATCTCTGGAGGCATAAGTTGCACCTTTCTCAAAATTGGTGATGATAATTTTCATTTGCTTAAGGTGATGACTAGCAGGTTTCTCTATACAAAAGTTAGTCTTTCCCCTTTGTAGTTAATAACTGTCTTGAGAGAAGATATTTGAGGCTATATGATATCCTATTGTTGATCACTCAATAGATTTAGCACCATCTGATGATATTTCCCTGAAACTATTGCTACTAACTTGATTGTCACGTATTGAATCCCTGTATCACTAATACCTTTTGCATGTGTTACTTGGCATTCTACTCAAAGGAAGGGTGGGCTTGCCTGATAGCTCAGAGGTAAAGAATCTGCCTAGAAAGAGATTCAGGATCTATACCTGGGTCAGGAATATCCTCTTAAGTGAGAAATACCAACCCATTCCAGTATTCTTCCCTGGAAAATACCATGGACAGAGGAGACTTGTGTGCTGGTGCATGGGGTCACAAAGAGTCAGACACAACTAAGCATGAACACACAACAAAGGAAGGGCTGTTTCATTTGTTTATTATTTTTTACATAGACTCATAGACTCTTACCTTGTGCTATGTATTATGATTTGCTATCATTATTTCCTTTGATGGTGAGATTACCCTAAGACCTTTGATTATTTTTACCCGTGAAACAATTGTGAAGTTATATACTTTACATCAAACTTTCATCATTACGTGCTGAGTAGCAAGGCCCATCTAGGTAAATGAAAAACTAGATCAAAGCATAATGCACACATTCAGTTCAGTCCAGTTGATGAGTCATGTTTGACTCTTTGTGACCCCATGAACCACAGCATGCCAGGCTTCCCTGTCCATCACCAACTCCCGGAGTCTACCCAAACCCATGTCCATCGAGTTGGCATCATCCAACCATCTCATCCTCTGATGTCCCCTTCTCCTCCTGCCTTCAATATTTCCCAGCATCAGGGTCTTTTCAAATGAGTCAGCTCTATGCATCAAGTGGCCAAAGTATTGGAGTTACAGCCTCAACATCAGTCCTTCCAATGAACACCCAGGACTGATCTCCTTTAGGATGGACTGGCTGG